>SNQJ01S0028517.1:11159-29342 GCA_010110895.2 Picea sitchensis | reverse complement strand
CCAACTCATGGATGATATAATGACTTATATAGAGATAAGTCTGGTGTACTGGAACAAGTAATCATCATAGTCTTCTCCCTCCATTTGGGAGAACCTCTGGTTCTAGATCTTGCAATTCTTTTATTCATAGGTTTTCCATACACAATTCTATATCTCAACTTTTAGTTCTTCTGCTTGATTGCTTTCATATCAGGCTGGTAATCTTGTGATTCTTAGTATTATGATTGGTTGTTCTAGCTTTTCTTTCTTTCTTGGAATATTCATGTTCTTCTTCATGTTTTTCTTTAGCTCTTGGGTCCATGGAGTTTCTTATAGATTCCATGTTCTAGAGATTCCACTTATTCCTTGCATCATAGGGTCATGGATCTGGATGGACAACCAGGAATACTTTAAGGCTTCTGAAGAAGTCTTCTTCTGCGGCTGAACTGAACATGTGTTGTCTTTCATGACTGCTACCATGGATATATACATTTCATCATCTTCAGTGGATCATAGGATTAGCTCCCTCCTAATCCTTGCTTCAAGTACAAGTGTATATAATTTGCTCCCTCTGTCTAACAGAGTCCATGCTTCCATCTGCATCCTTATTGTCTTCTACAATGTATAATTGGCTTTCTTTCCTTAACAGAATCCACGCTTCCATCTTGTTGTCTTCTACAAAACGTCATAAGTCTTTTTCCGGTTTCCTCTCGATTGTTGACTTCTTTCTATCTTGACTTCTTCTAAGCCTCTTCATGATTGATTCGGCTTTATCTTTTCTTCCACATGATTTGTATTTCATTCTTTCATGTGTATTATCTAATGATATATATTTTCATCTTGTTTGTTCTTCCATAGATATAGTTCTTCTTGGAACACATTATCTTCCAAGAGATAGATATACAAGATATGTACAGAGACGTTGCAAATAAGATATGTACAAGAAATAAGAAGAGTGTTGTTACCTTTTAGAAGAAGAAGCCTCTTCCATCCTGCTTAGCTTTCTTTGTAGGTTCCTTTTCTTCAAAAATCAATGCTTCGTGTTTCTCCTTCCTTTTCTTTAGCTTAGGACAATGACTTTTGTAGTGACCATACTTTCGATAGTTGAAGCATTGCACTTCTGAAATGTCTTTCTCTTGATTTGTCTTCCTCCTTGAACCAAACTTCCTTTTGTTCCTAAAGTTCTTGAATATTGCTGTGAAATATTGATCATCATACTTCTTTTGGGGTTTCTCTTTTGCGTTGATCCTTGATTCTTCTTGAGCACAACAAGTCTAAAGTTCTTCAAATGTTGGGTACTCCTTCCTTGTGTTCATGCTTGTGGAAAATGCATCCCATGTCTTGGGAAGACCATTGAGTACTATGTTCACTAATTCCTTCTCTGAAGTGATCTCTTCAATAACTTGTAGTTGATCTCTTAATTGGGAGATCCTTACAAAGTATGATGTTATGGTATTGTCATCATTCATCTTCATGTCACAGAGCTCATTCTTTAGACTCATGACTTGTCCAATGTTTCTGACTAAGAAGAGATTTGTTAGGGCATCATACATCTTCTTTGATGAGTCAAGATGGGAGCTGTAGGGTATCAAGTGGTCTTTTATAGAATCCACTATGATACTCATGGCATTGATGTCAACATCCTTGAACTTCTCCTTGGATGCAACGTTCTGTGGTTCCTTCTCTTCTCCTTCTTCAAACTCTGGCTTCACGATCTTTCCTTTCACGATATCCAACACTTTATTCTTAGCAAGGATGAGATCAATCCTTGTCTTCCACGCTCTGAAGTTAGAGGCTCCATCTAACTTTTTCTCAGACTTCATAAAGTTCATCATTGCTGCTTGACTTGGTCAAACCCTAGATTTGACCAGAAATCCAAACTTCACGTCTTGGCCTTCTGAGAGTACCAAGAGATGTGCTGGGCTAGGGTGCACTGATCTATCTGGAGATTAGATCAATCCCTTCACCTAAGGTTCCTCACCAAGAGGTTTAGGTTTTCTGCAACTGCATCTGCTAGTAACCCTAGATGCAGTGTCTTTGGAAGCTACTTCTACTAGTAACCCTAGCTGCAATTCCTCAACGAGCTTAATATCCTAGCGACTATGTTTCCTTCCAGCGTTTTAGGTTGTCTGAAAAAGGTGTGGGCCCATAACTTGTTAGAATCTAGAAGATGGTGTGCTCATTTTACCATTGACGATACCATCGTCACCCAACCATAGGCCGAAGCCTCCCTCCGAGCACCTTAACCTTGACTGAGAATTACTTCGGAAGTAAACCCTAGGCTAGATAGCCAAACAAAGGGTAGCGCACCTTTCCCCAAGGATAGCGCATCACAAACAGCTGATCAAATAGTCCAAATCCTAGCCAAGAGATAGTCAAGCCAATATTGAAAACTAGCTACTGCTACAACTGCACCTTCAACTCTCCTCCACATGTGCACACCGGATTGGGAACTATAGTGCGCACCAAACTAGGAACTGCAATTTTGAGATGCTGTCAAATGAGAATTGGCACCCTGTATTTATAGTGGTTCTGCTAGTTTTTCTGGGGCCAACTTCTCCTTTTGGATATGTGTCTATTCAGCATATTATTATTATTTCTGGCTGACTTCTTCTCTTGGAGGCTAATAACCTAATATAAATTATCTTCTTGAGCTGACAAGACTTATAGGGTTATTAGCCAACTCATTAGGGTTTCTCTTGCTTCCCAGAGTCTCCTATTCTCATCAGGTTCACACGTGGAGGTAAATACCTCTCACAGCTACCAAAATATTAGCAAAAAGTGTGTGCATGTGACCCCTGAGATGCATGCAATATATCTTCCATGTGATATTCATAAAACAAATATGAAATGGAGTAGACATCATCTGCAATTAATGAAATACAATTTTTTGTAGATAGTTGTGTAGAAGACTCTTCAAACTGAGAGGATTGATCTTCCAATGGTATTTCTACTGGCTCTATCTTTTCAAGATTTTTCATGCAATCTTCCTTATTCCCAAATAGAACCTCCAATCTAGTCCATAATTCATTTGGAGTTGAGTCTCGTGATTCATCATATACTTGGTGGAGAATTTCAGGAAAAATAGACAAGCACATACATCTTATGGACATATCTTGTTTGTTGAGAAAGTCTATTTTCTCATCAGTGGAATCGAGATATGCTTCCATTGCCATGGTTATTTGGTATAAGCCTCTACTTCTGAGAATAAGTAGAATATTTGGCTTCCAATCCAAATAGTTATGAGGCATTAGAAGTATTGTCGTTGAATAATCCATCTTTTTTTGCGTTCTTCAATCTTCAGTACCTGCAAAAATATTTTGGTGTGTCTTTTTCCTAGAAATCCGTTGGCTATGATACCATGAAAATGTGGATGAACTTGAACAGATAATATCTAGATAGCAAATGACATACACAGTTTGCAAAAAAATGAGAGAAGTGAGAAACGAGAGAGTGAGAATATTTTTTTTTGCATTAACTGTATTCCACACTCAAAGAGTGAATAATTTACAATAGATATAGGTTACATGAGTAAATAATGTGCCATAGTAGTGATCTAGAGATATCTAGACACTCACTGAAATACACTGGAGTGAACTGCCACCTAGTCCTAGTTAATTGATCCATGCAATCATCAGTTAACTGAGTCACGACTTCCACTAGTCTAATTAAGTGTAACTGACTCTAAACTAAAGAGGAACATCCTATTTTGTAGCAGAATATTCTCATCTAAGGAAGAGTTCTCAACATTGGACGGTAAAACTTAGGAAAATAATTATAGGTGAGTGTGTAATATCTCCAACAAAACATTCTCAAATACTTTGTAATAAATTGGGATTAAAGACATTTGTAATATGTGGTAGGGATGTGAAGTTTTGGATCCATCCCATCACAAATAGTCAACAATTTGATTCACCTTGTAGATACAACATAGATTTTGGAGTTCTCTTGCACCCCACTAAGGAGTGCAGTTCCGATATGGAGCTAGTTTTTATCCCTTGAAAACACATGTATGATTTTACATTTCCATGGGCTTTCCTCTCCCATCAAGCACAAGAGAAGACCCTTGAATTTCAATGTCAGTTGCAAGTTGCGAGAGACACTTAGATGATTTTCGTAAACATGAATACAAATCTTGCTTACCATTATTGCATCAATGATGGTGATCCTTGTTCATAGAGTGAACATGAGGCCCAAGAATGTGTTGGTGACCAATAGGAATAGGGAGGGAACCCCAGAAAACGAATTCCCTATGATATTAGGGGTACGGAGCATGATTTATGGCAACGAAAAAAATACAACCCAAAGCAAGAAACTCCATACACATAGGAATTCTAGAGCATTAAAGATGGAAAGAGGAGAAAACGACCTATCATGGAGAATGCCTAGAGCATGAAATGCAACAAAGAAGGAGGCTAGGGGAAGAACACTCTTGCTTGGATTGATTCCATTGGACAATTAATGCACTTGTATGGTCAAAGGAGGTTCTTGATAAGGAGTGCTCCACTATATGGTTTAAAATAATGTATTTTGTTGTTTTAAAACATAAATATACCCTCTAAAGGAAGCATGTCCTACTCACAAAGGGATTTAAAGAAAAAAAATAGGCCAAATACACTTCAAACATGAATTTGAGCATTGCAATTAAGTTATTGAGAGGTCATACTAAGTAAGATGCATTGTGCTACAAATGAAGAAATTTCGAGTGATAAATATAACTTTGAGTTATGTTTATCTTGGGCCTGGCCTAATGTCATAATAAAACATAACTTTAAGTAATGTTCATGTCATCCCTAAACTAATGCAAAAAATAAGTAAAAACTTAGAGAAAAATAGAATCGTTATTGTTGGAGTACTCTTGAGGAGATAGAAGGGGTGTGTTGGGGTTTAGAGAAGCCTTGGGAGGTGCACCCTAACATTAACATCCCCCACATGTTATGTTGAATATTGGTCAAACCCTAAGGGGCCTTATGGAGGATCACCCTAAATAGGTCTTGTTTGAGGTAGAGTCCTATAACCAATAGAGAATTTCATTTTCTACAAACATGGTTAGAAGTGTGAGACTTCCCCTTGAAGTTTAGCTGAAGATTTTTTGGGGAGGAAAAAAATAAGGGGAATTTCAATGTGAGGTTCATCTTTCTTGAGTTGATTTGATCACTAGAGATTACTAATAAAAATCTATTGGTGTAATCTTTAACTCAAGGGAAAGTTTTCTCCAATAAGAAGACATTAGGGTTGAGGTGAAACTCTCTCTCCATCTTGCTATAACCATTGTGTTTATTAAAGAATATTTTCTTATGTAATGTCCTAGTTAGGGATACCCACCATATTTTGAAGGATTCCCTAGATAATATTGAAGGTTAAACATGGTACATTCATGCCCCCTTTATCTTGTGGTGTAATCAAACTTGAACAATGATGTATTGTTGGTTGTTATTTCAATAAAGAAAGATTCATATTTCTATCTACTTCATTTATGGTTTCATATGTGGTTGTCTCTTAATTATTCATAGTTGCACATTCTTATTTCATCTAATTTCATAAGAGAAATATTGAGGTAAAAAATTAGCCTCAAAACAAAAAATGTTCTATCAACATCCACTTTAAAAGAGAGAACATGATTCAAGATGATGATGTCAACCATAAGGGTAAATAGTTTTGGAGGGAAAGAAAAAATCCTTTTTTTAATCTTATTGTTGAGTTGTCTCCTTAAATATTTACTCAAATTTCAAATGTAGGCACCTATATCATATCTTTATAGGTAAACTTGGGGTTTCCAATCTACAAATAATCAACTTGGATTCAATTAAAATGAAGAAACACTTATCAACAAGGTGGGGAAATCTATTATACAAAATACACTTAGAATAAATTTTCCCATGACTCCTCTATCTACCAAAAAGAAATTATGGAAGAAAAAGTGTTGTTATTTGTCCGAATGGTAACTAGACCCTTTGATTACTAAAATAAATATAAAGGAATTGACCATACTCTCCCATATTTTTGGTTTCTTGGCCAAATCGATGGCTCAAGATTCTTGATCTATATCAGAACAAAATAAATAGAATTGGATTCCTCTCAATAGATTGTTGAGAATGATCTCAATCTAGCTTCTAGTCTTTTATAAATTATTCTAGTGGAGTTTCCATGGTTAGGAATATGTCGGGGTAAGTCTGATAAGGTTAGGATCACATTTCATTATGCATCCAATGAGTTCCTTGTAACATCTCCATTTTGAAACCCAGACTAGCAATGAATATTGGAAATGTAATGCATGGTCGAGGACCAAGCAATGTAATATGCAAATGATGTAAATTGAATATAATAAATCAAATGTATCACCAACTGTATATGGACATGGATGGATATTTGGGGGCTTAGTTTCCACAAGAGAGGGAATGGGTCCAAGGGGGATATTTTACCCATGTATATTAAACTTAAACCATTTCTTTCTAAATTATCCTTACTATGAACCTTCCATTTTATGGTTGAGTGTCCTGGAGCCCAATCATTGAATTCATGTAAGGGGGTGGGTGTGAGAGTTGCATCCCATAGTTATTGATAGCACGGAGATTGAGTAAAATCATCTTTGGGAAGAGTGAAAGTCAAGAAAGCAAGAGTAAGAGAGAAAGACTTCATATGGGTAGACAGAGCGAATTTACACATTCACGTTTTTGCATGCATATCAGTTTTTACATGCATATTTTCGGACAACAAGAGATCCAGGAGTGCTAAATCTTGAAGGTAGGTATTGTGGGCACATTTGGTAGATGTTTTGGAGCTGAAATTTCATGGAAGAAGAGGCTGTGTGCCTGTGAAAGAATTTCTATTTGAAAATTGCCAGGAGAGATAAGAATTTTGCTGTTGCACGCATTCATGTGGAAGCTGTAGAATTCCTCAGGTCCGAACAAAGATTATTTCTATCCAACCTATGTTGTAATCCTTGGAGGCGAGTGAGAAGGCATGAGGGACTGTGAATAGTGAAGGGAGATCTCATCCCTTGGGTTGTGTAGGTTGTGGGGAAGAGAGCTAGTGGACTGGAATCAACTGTGGAAATTGACTACTGAGAAGGGGACATTAGCTAGCCTTAGTGACCACCGTCTCTTGTGGATTCATAGCCCTAGCTTGGGGGTGACTTGCTCTTGAGAAATGAAACAACAAATATATGGTTGGGAGGAACATATGTCCTCTGCAACGAGTTGCATATTTTATAAGATAAGTGTCCTTAGTTACTGTGATTATGTATGTTAAATGATAATATAGTTGTTTTGTGTTTTACTCTGAGATAATCTGGTTATTACTACATGTTGTGTGTATACTGATGCATATAAATATCTAGCTATGTTGATGAGTGTGTTTTGTGGTCATTGTGCACATTTAAGTACTTGCATTTACATTTTTTTTTACTATTATGGACAATTGCATGAGATTGAATTTCATGTTGTTTGTCATTCCACATTTAAATGTATCTTCCAGTCAATTTTAGTAGTAACAATAATGAGATTCCGATGTAGGGTTCGAATCTTTGTGCATGCTAGAAAACAGTTACCGAGAACGTGGTACAAGGCCTATTGCGTGAATGATTTGTCTTAATGAAGACTTGTAACTATTAACTATTTGGTATCAAAAATTTTATTGGGTCATTTTAGCAGTGGCATGACCCAACTTGGGGTTGGGTACATTACATGCCTATAGTTGAAATTTAATTAAACCTATAAGGAGATAAGTTGAAAATAAAATTGATCTATAGGATTGTGAAGGGATCTACATGAGAGTGAAGACATATATGACATGAAGCATGATGGGAAGTGTTAGGGTTAGGGTTATCACAACAAAGTGAGAACCCCTATTTTCCCTCTAATATATAGGGAATGTGGTAGTTGTAAATTCTAACCTTGTACAATATCTACTGATATTCAGAAAATAATAGAAAAGATACAATGGAAAATACAAACATTACACAGAGATTTTTCACCTGGAAACCCAAACCGGGAAAACCAACATATATTATATTCATACATTGTTTTACATTGTTTACAATAAAATATACATATAGGAGCCAACAGCATCCAAAACCCTAACCCAATGACCTGGATTAGTCCAAAACCCTAATTCCTTAACCGAAAATAGAAAACCATCGGCAAAAAACCATGTGCCAAAAAACAACCTAATATCATGTGGTCCCGGAAATATGTCGGCCCGAAGAAAAAAAATTCGGGGGCGCTGCCCCCGAACCCCCGGGTGGGGGGCTCCGCCCCCCTGCACACCCGGTGCAGGCACTCAGCGACTACTACTCGTGCAAAGAATATAACACATACCCAACAATAGTGCCACTAAATGACATATGGAACTTCGCTGCATAAATCCCATGTTTCTTCTTTGGCTAGAGGATCTAGGGTTTCAATAGATCTAGTTTTTTTTATCTAGNCGACTACTACTCGTGCAAAGAATATAACACATACCCAACAATAGTGCCACTAAATGACATATGGAACTTCGCTGCATAAATCCCATGTTTCTTCTTTGGCTAGAGGATCTAGGGTTTCAATAGATCTAGTTTTTTTTATCTAGGTCACACCCATGTTTTTTCGATAGAATCAAGGAAGAGGTCGTCAACTACATGGAAGCCCACCCTCCTACATGCTATCATGGTTGAGGTCGTCAACTACATGGAAAACCCCATGGAAGCCCACCCTCCTACATGCTATCATGGTTATCAAGATAATGATTTTACCTTAGACATGTTACCACAGTTATCAATCTCTTCAACTCTAGGGTTCTCATAATCTATGGGAAATGTCATTGACAAAGGTTTCATAGAAGGTATGATGTTTGATGATTTAACGAGTGGTGTTCTCCCATGTAAATCCCCAACCTCTAACCTAAAGGAGATAGGACCAGAAGGGTATAGGAACATAAGGAAAAGTAGGAAGTGTGTGAATAGAAAAGAGGAGATGGTAAATATGGAACTTGGAGAGTGTCAAGCTCCATGAAATTACGGGCCTCTAGGATTCATCCATACTAGATTGATTCCCAAGAAAAAGGATGAATGCTAAAACCCTAAATTTTTTGACAAAGGAAAATTTTGTAGGCCTGCTCAAATACTCTTTGCACAATATGGTTTTGGTCAAAGGTTGGCTGGTATGGATTCTATGTTCAAGAGAAGATGCAAACAAAATCATTAAATCTCAATGGACATGGGGTCTCAAGCCCTATTTTCGAAGAAGTGGCATATGGAATTTGATGCAAAGCTTCCCCATATGGAATTTTTTCCAGTATGGATCGAGCTCCCAAGTTTACCCCTAATCTTATTGTGGAATAAAGTCTTCAAGGAAATTGGGAACATCGTGGTTTTATTCTATAATGTGGACAAATCCTACAAGGACTCGGGCTACATGGGTATGGCTAGAATTCTAGTCGGATTAGAGCTCTCAAAATCCCTAGTAGACTCAGTTATGATTAGAAAGGGGCCAATCATATTCAGTGAATCTCTAGATTATGAAGGAATCCCATTAAGTGTAGTCAATGTCACTTTTATGGGCATCTAGAGAAGGATTATTCATTGCCATTCGGGAGGAAAGTTTGGGTCCTCAAAGAACACGAGGAATTTGTGGAATCTCCTTATCCCTCTTTGAAAAGGGATCAGGGTGTTGAAGGCTTACAACAACTTAGCCACCCAATGAATTCTATAGTTGAGTAACAAGAATCCTAACTCAAAGAGTACCCGATGACTTCTTTTTGCAAACAATATTGCTCAGGTAAGATTAATTATACTCCTACCTTCATTCCTTCACAAAAGTATTAGAATATTTGTTTTGGCTCCTGGGAGGATGGAATATAATATCTTCTTGAAACCTATCCAAATGAATTATTTCCTAATATCTTTAGGACAAATTCTCCCAATCCCCCTCCCTTTATCCCTCTTGATGGGTTGGGTAACCCCCTAGAGGAAATTTCTTCTCCAAATTCCTATGTAAAATCTCATAGAATCTCTTTGGAAATGAGAGATATTCATGATACCTAGTCCATGAAGTAAAATATCAAGCCCAGGGATGAAGGATTATCTCTATTCTCAATAGGGATAGCAGGAAGATTAGGAATTCTTAAAGAAAAAGATACAACACCCCAAGAGAGGGCATAAATATTTCTTGTCTTTCGCTCAAAAGAAACAAATATCTAAAGTTTGAAGTGGTAAATAGAGGTCAATGATTGAGGATCTTGGAGAAAATTCCCTTGTGCAGGTTTCCAAAAAAAATTTCCTCTCCCTGAATTGTCAAGGACTACCCAATCCCTCCAAAAAATTGGCCCTAAAAAACCTGATCAAATCTCACAACTCCTTTATCATTTACCTACAAGAACTTATCACTAATGGAGAGAAGTAGTGATGGAACTGTCCATTATACTAAAGAGATGGGATTTTAGTTCATCGATTCCCTAGGGATATGTGAAGTGGGATTTTAATTCATCAATGCCTTAGGGATCTGCAGGGGTCATCATTGGATGAAAAAAAGACTCCTTCTCTATGTGTAACTCTTGGGTGTATACTTCAGGACTTGCAATGTTTTTTTACTCTTTGGAACATGGAAAGGAAATCACTTGCCTTACTATTTATGGTCCCTACTCAAACCGACAAGAGAACTCAGAAGAAATCCTTCGAAAATTTTGGATTCATAATGGATTAGTAGTTCTAGGCAGTGACCTTGATTTTTGTTTGGGGGCCTCAGATATCTGGGGGCCGAAAACCCAGTTGGATCCTTTAGTAGAATTCTGGGGGCCTCAGATATTGATCTCATAGGCCTACTGGACATCATGCCAACTAAACTCTCTTCAACTTGGAGAAACATGAGAACATGTGATGCACATTTTGAAAGGATCGATCACTTTCTAATTTTAGAGGCATTCCTTAAAGAATCTCTTCAATTCTAACAGTGGATATCTACAGGAGTAGACTCGAATCACACTCTGGTGCTACTATAATTGGATCTTATCTAAGGGAAGACTCCCAGTTTCTTCACATTGAATATGCATTGGCTTAGATATGGGGAATTCCTAAAATAAATAAATGAGAACTAGAAACCATTTGATGGATCCTCTCCAAAATCATCCCCTATCCAATTTCAAAAAAAACAAAAAAGAGCAAAGTAAGCAGTCACAAAGTGGTCAAGGATGAAGCAAAAGAATGATGAAGGTTACTTGTGGAAATTGAAGAAAAATTGGAGTTTTGTTATAATAGAGAGGGTGGTGTAATCTAAGGGATTACAAGAGGAATGTTCTCAGCAAGCACATACACATAATATACAGAAGCATGATACAATAATATACAAGCATGCATTCATAGAAGAAGATAGAGGAGAAGAGTAGTAGTAGTAGAACCGACAACATGTAGTCTTTTATTATATAGATCAAGCACCACTATTCTCTCTTGTTACATTCATGATCACATATATTTATACTATGCTTCATTTAGTAAGTAATTACAAATCATCCTAACTACCCTAGTCGATCGACTGAGTCGACTTTCCTAGTTGACTTCCTTTCACAATCAAATGATAATTTACCTTGGTTGATTGCTCGATGTATTCGACTAGGTCCTCCAAAATCTCCCGCACCCTCAAATCCTTCTTCGTCTTGAAGAAGAGGGAGATTTGGAAAATGAAAAAAATTGATTAAGTGTCAAAAGTTAAAAAAATAGTGTGTTCGTGATGGTGTTGCTTTAGCATTGGATGGTGGTGTTGCTTGAGTGCTTGATGGAGATGTTTCTTGAGTACTTGATGGAGGTGTTGCTTCAACTAGTCATGATACTGGAACTGATTACAATGGTGATTTTGGTTGATCGACTGATGTTGCATCAAGATGTTCTTGGTTGAAAATATAGTGTCTAACAAAGGGTTGTTGTCTATGCATGTTACACCTTCGTTCTGAAAATGCCATTCATTTGTCAAGGCTATAATGTATAGGTTCTTTCTCAAAGCCAGGGTAGTTTTGTATTCGATCAGAGTATTGAGGTAATATTTAGGCCCCAAAATTTATATACTCCACTAAGACATATGAACATTCTTTTTTCGAGTTGGAGCAAGTGTGACCTTGTGTCTACTCTGGTTTCTTGCACCCAAGAGCTTGTGGTGTTCGATCCCCACCACTGTAACCTCTGATGTCTTTTACACCATAATTCATGGTGCCAGATTGAATCTGCATTCAGTGTAACTACACTCTCAAGATATTTTCAACTTGACTTCTTTCTAATGGGGAGGGTTCTAACCCTCCCTTTATCGATGGTCTAGTTGATATTGTTCGAAATAACTGGTGTTTCCATAAGTATTACTTATTAGATGCACCTTAACCAATTTTAACCCTGATTCTTGTTTCTTGTCAAAAGTGTGATTCAGTTGCGGCCCCCAGTGTATAGGTTTCATTGGGCCTAAGACACATAAAAAAATTGAGTATCATGTTAACCATGCGAGGCAAAGACATTGGAATGTATCTTTATTTCTACTCATGGGAAGTTATACAATCAGAAGAGCTTCATGTGTTCAAGCATACATGTGAATGTATTTGTAGGGATTTTTTAATGGGCCGTTGAGTTGTCCATATGTGTAGTAATGATGTCGGGCACATGATGTGTGTACTGTGTGTAATAAGTGTAGGTTGAGAGGTCTAACCATTCCCCTCACATTAAATAAACTAGTATCTAAATCACGTGGATGTTGGTTGTTCAATTGTGACCCATTATGAATTTCATCAATTATGGTTGTTACACACGTGAATGACATTTCAACAATATTTATCCCTACATATACTCATTTTTATCCATCTCTCACTCTCACATAGAATTTATATAATTTAGTCTACTTCATTAAAAAAAATGAGAAGGAACAAAAAACAGTTGCTAAGAAACCCTGTCCTTCACTCCAAGAATACCTCGCAATTGTGCAAGTTTGTGCTCGTTGAATATTTTGTTCAATATTTAGATGTTTGAATGGATCTGAAGAAGTAGATGCACCATTGAGATGTCCACACATTTCCACTTTATCTTCTTTTAATGAAGAAGATCCAAATAAAGTTTGGATGAAATTTTGAAAACTGTGCGGCCATTTCCAGAAAAATGTTGAAATTTTGTTGATTTTAAAATGATCATAACTTCACTTCTTGAAATCCGTTTTGGAATATTTTTTTTTTTGAAATTGGATATTTTTCCGAGAGGAATTCAAATATCCAATGTTTTCTGCAAAATTTTCTCATAAAATATCAAAATTGAATCTGATGTGTGTGGCTCCCTTTTTGTCTCCTAAGATGCATGCATGGCACATGGAAAAGTGTCTGCATGTGACCCCTAAGATGCTTGCAATATATCTTCCACATGAAATTGAGAAAAAATAAAATGAAATGGAGTAGACATTATCTGCAATTATTGAAATACAAATTTGTGTAGATACTTGTGTAGAAGACTCTTCAAACTAAGAGGATTGATCTCCCAATGGATTTTCTACTGGCTCTATATTTTCAACCTTTTGCATGAAATATTCCTTATTCACAAATAGAACCTCCAATCTGGTCCATAATTCATTTGGAGTTGAGTCTCGTGATTCATCATATACTTGGTGGAGACTTTCAGGAGAAATAGGCAAGTGGATACATCTTATGGACACATCTTGTCTGATGAGAAAGTCTGTTTTCTCATCGGCGGAATCAAGATCTGCTTCCATTTCCAGGTTTATTTGGTATAAGCCTCTACTTCTGAAAATAAGCAAAATATTTGGCTTCCACTCCAAATAGTTATGAAGCGTGAGAAGTATTGTYGGTGAATAATCCATCTTTTTCGCGTTCTTCAATCTTCAGCACCTGCAAAAAGAGTATGGTGTGTCTTTTTCCTAGCAACCTGTAGGCTATGATACCATGTAAATGTGGATGAACTTGCACAAATAATATCTAGCTAGCAAATGGAATACACAATTTCCATAAAAATGAGAGAAGAGAGAAACGCGAGAGTGAGAATCAAAGAATTTGCATTAACTGTATTCCACACTCAAAGAGTGAATAATTTACAATACATATAGGTTACATGAGTAACTAATGTGCCATAGTAGTGATCTAGAGAGATATAGACACTCACTGGCAAACACTGGAGTGAGTTGCCACCTAGTCCTAGTTAACTGATCCATGCAATCATCAGTTAACAGAGTCACGACTTCCACTAGTCTAATTAAGTGTAACTAACTCTAAACTGAAGAGGAACATCCTATTTTGTAGGATAATATTCTCTAGAGAGAATATTCTCATCTAAGAAAGAGTTCTCAACATTAGATGGTAAAACTTAGGAAAATAATTATAGGTGAGTGTGTAATATCTCCAACGGAACATTCTCAAATCCTTTGTAATAAATTGGGATTAAATACATTTGTAATATGTGGTAGGGATGTGAAGTTTTGAATCCATCCCATCACAAATAGTCAACACTTTGATTCACCTTGTAGATACAATATAGATTTTTGAGTTCTCTTGCTTGGAGCTAGTTGTTACCCCTTGAACATGCATGGATGATTTTACAATTGCATGGGATTTCCTCTCCCATCAAGCACAAGAGAAGACCCTTGAATTTCAATAGCAGTTATAGGTTGTGAGAGACACTTAGATGATTTTCGTAAACATGACTACAAATCTTGCATTACCATTATTCCATCAATGATGGAGATCCTTGTTCATTTGGTGAACCTGAGGCCCAAGAATGTGTTGGTGACCAATGGGAATAGGGAGGGAACCCCAGAAAAGGAATTCCCTATAATACTAGGGGTAAAAAGCATGATTTATGGCAAGGAAAAAAATGAAACCCAAAGCAAGAAACTCCATACATGGGAATTGTATAGCATTAAATATGGCAAGAGGAGAAAACAACCTATCATGGAGAATTCCTGGAGCATGACATGCAACAAAGAAGGAGGCTAGGGGAAGAACACTCTTGCTTGGATTGATTCTATTCGATAATGGATGCACTTGTATGGTCGAAGGAGGTTCTTGATAAGGAGTGATCCACTATATGGTTTAAAATAATGTATTTTGTTGTTTTAAAACATGAATCTACCCTCTAAAGGAAGGATGTCCTACTCACAAGGGGATTTAAAGAAACAAATAGGCCAAATACACTTCAAACATGAATTTGAGCATTGTAACTAAGTTATTGAGAGGTCATACTAAGTAGGATGCATTGCGCTACAAATGAAGAAATTTCAAGTAATAAATATAACTTTGAGTTATATTTAGCTTGGGCCTGGCCTAATGTCATAATAAAACATAAATTTAAGTAATTTTCATGTCATCCCTAAACTAATKCAAGAAATAAGTAAAAAATTATAGAAATAATATAATCATTATTGTTGGAACACTCTCGAGGAGAGAGAAGGGRTGCATTGGGGTTTAGAGAAGCCTTAGGAGGTGCACCCTAACATTAGCATCGCCCACATGTTATGTTGAATATTGGTCAAACCCTAAGGGGCTTATGGAGGATCACCCTAAATAGGTCTTGTTTGAGGTAGAATCATATAACCAATAGAGAATTTCATTTTCTACAAGCATGGTTGGAAGTGTGAGGGTTCCCTTTGAAGTTTAGCTGAATATTTTTTGGGGAGGAAAAAATTAAGGGGAATTTCCATGTGAGGTTCATCTTTATTTATTTTTCTTGAGTTGATTTGATCACTAGAAGTTACTAATACAAATCTATTGGTGTAATATTTAACTCAAGGGAAAGTTTTCTCTAATAAGAAGAAATTAGGGTTGAGGTGAGACTCTCTCTCCATCTTGCTATAACCATTGTGTTTATTAAATAATGTTTGCTTATGTAATGTCCTGGTTAGGGATATTCACCCTATTTTGAAGGATTCCCTAGCTAGTATTGAAGGTTAAACATGGTACATTCAGGCCCCCTTGTGGTTTAATCAAACTTGAACAATGATGTATTGTTGGTAGTTATTTCAATAAAGAAAGATTCATATTTATGTATATTTCATTTATGGTTTCATATGTGGTTGTCTCTTAATTATTCACATTTGCACATTCTTATTTCATTGAATTTCATAAGAGAACTTTTGAGGTAAAAAATTAGCCTCAAAACAAAAAAAATTCTATCAACATCCTCTTTAAAAGAGAGAACACGATTCAAGATGATGATGTCAACCATAAGGGTAAATAGTTTTGGAGGGAAAGAAAACAACCTTTTTTTAATCTTATTGTTGACTTGTCTCCTTAAATATTTACTCAAATTTCGAATGTAGGCACCTATATCATATGTTTATAGGTAAACTTGGGGTTTCCAATCTATAGATAATCAACTTGGATTCAATTAAAATGAAGAAAGACTTATCAACAAGGTAGGAAAATCTATTATACAAAATACACTTAAAATAAATTTTCACATGACTCCTATATCTACCAAAAAGAAATTATGGAAGAAAAAGTGTTGTTATTTGTCTCAATGTTAACTAGAACCTTCGATTACCAAATTAACTATGAAGTAATTGACCATACTCTCCCATATTTTTGGTTTCTTGGCCAAATAAATGGCTCAAGATTCTTGTTCTATATTAGAACAAAATAAAGAGAATTGGATTCCTCTCAATAGATTGTTGAGAATGATCTCAATATAGCTTCTAGTCTTTTAGAAATTATTCTAGTGGAGTTTCAATAGTTAGGAATTTGTCAGGGTAAGTCCGATAAGGTTATTATCACATTTAATTACACATCTAATGAGTTCCTTGTAACATCTCCATTTTGAAACCCAAACTAGCAATGTATATTGGAAATGTAATGTATGGTCGAGGGCCAAGTGATGTAATATGTAAATGATGTAAATTGAATATAATAAATCAAATGTATCACCAACTATAGATGGACATGGACAAATATTTTGGGGCTTGGTTTCCACAAGAGAGGGAATGGGCCCAAGGGGGGGAATTTACCCATGTCTATTATACCCAAACCATTTCTTTCTAAATTATCATTACTATGAACCTTCCGTTTTATGGTTGAGTGTTCTGGACCCCAATCATTGAATTCATGTAAGGGGGTGGGTGTGATATTTGTATCCCATAGTTATTGAGAGCATAGGGATTGATTAAAATCATCTTTGGGAAGAGTGAAAGTAAATAAATCAAGAGAAAGAGAGAAAGACTTCAAATGGGTAGATAGAGCGGATTTACACATTCACGTTTTTGCATGCATATCATTTTTTACATGCATATTTTCGGRCAACAAGAGAGATGGGAGTGATGAATCTTGAAGGTAGCTATTGTGGGCACGTTTGGTAGCTGTTTTGGAGCTGAAATTTCATGGAAAAAGGSTTGCGTGCCTGTGAAATAATTTCTATTTGAAAATTGCGAGGATAGACAAGCATTCTGTTGTTGCACGCATTCATGTCGAAGCTGTAGAATTCCTTGGGTACCAAMAAAGATATTTTGTATCCAACCTATGTTGTAATCCTCAGAGGCAAGTGAGAAGGACCAAGGAACTGTGAATAGTGAAGGGGTATCTCATCCCTTGGGTTGTGCAGGTTGTGGGGAAGAGAGCTAGTGGACTGGAATTAGTTGTGGAAATTGACTGCTAAGAGGGGGACATTAGATAGCCTTATGGACCACTATCTCTTATGAATTCATATCCCTAGCTTGGGGGTGACTTATTGTTGAGAGCTGGAAAAACAAATATATGGTTGGGAGGAACATTTTTCCTATGCAATGGGTTGCATATTTTATAAGATAAGTGTCCTTAGTTACTATGCTTATGTGTGTTAAATACTAATATAGTTGTTGTGTGTTTTACTCTGATATATTCTGGTTATTACTACATGTTGTGTGTATACTGATGCATACAAATATCTAGTTATGTTGATGAGTGTGTTTCGTGGTCATTGTGCACATTTAAGTACTTGCATTTATGTTTTTTTTACTATTATGGACAATTGCATGAGATTGAATGTCATGTTGTTAGTCATTCTTCATTTAAATATATCTTCGATTCAATTTTAGTAGTAACGATAATGAGATTTCGATGTAGGGTTCTAATCATTGTGTGCTCTAGAAAATAGTTACCAGGAATGTGGTACAAGGCCTATTGCGTGCATGATTTGTCTTAATGAGGACTTGTAATTGTTAACTATTTGGTATCAGAAATTTTAATGGGCCTTTTTCCAGTGATCTTCATCTCGAGGATTCTCTTCCCATT
>SNQJ01S0028516.1:32700-60770 GCA_010110895.2 Picea sitchensis | reverse complement strand
CTTAGAGTCTTAGAGTCTTTGAATCAAGCAGTGTGTATCCTCTTCACTATCACTCGCCTTCAGGATCTTGTGAACTATGAATGAAAAACACTGATCTCAAGTGTAAAATTCTAAGGTCCTTGCATATATGGTTATACTCTGTAAAATTGGTATCAGAGAAAGTCTCTCTTACAGACCCTTATATCAATACCCTGTTGCAAGCGTATGTCCATTTTTCGGGTTTTAATATGGCTGAAGGATCCAAAATTGCCCAATTACATTATTCTATTTGCTTACGCTTCGTCTCTACCACTATCCCTGCTTTAAATCCTAAACTCCTAAAGCGCGCTACTACTGAAAGCATGGTGGTTGGCCTTGGAAATGTTTCGCCCCTTACTCTTGGTTTTGCTAAACTCACAGAAATTGAAGAATGGTCTGCAGAGTATGAGCCTATTTCTTCCAGAATCACACCTCCTATGCCTCGAGAACTCAAATTCGAGATTAATGTTGCAGGAAGAAATGTTCTCAAAATAGGACGATCACAGAGTACTAGATTACAAGATCTGGATAGACAGATGTCCTCCCTTACAGCTAGTACTCCTGAACCCAATCCTAGAGTATCCTCTGCCAGATATCTATCTTCTCCTAGCAAAAATTCTGTATATAAACTTGTCTTAGGTAACTCTAAATTAGATGATCATTTATTAACCAATCAGAAAGGTTCTAAAAACTGCTACTACTGTAAAAAGCAATTCCCAACTCAAGAACCCTCTTATGATTCCTCTGTAAATACAGATACTTCTCATTATCCATCTATTCCTAAAACATTCAGAACTTATCAGTCCAAACAAGATCATAATGGACAACATCCTAACTGCTCTGAATGTGAAAGTCTAGCTATCCCTATGATCAAAATGATGAATGTCCATTTGCCTAGAAGTAGTAGGGATAACAAGACTGAACTACCATACAGAAATATTGGACCTGGAAGCCATGTCCCTAAATTCCAGAATGATATGGTAGTAGATCTAGACTTCATTAAATACAGAAAGGCAGATGCTGATCCTCCTCAAGATATAGTAAGACTTCAAAATTATTCAAATTACCAGTATGTTTGTCTTGCACAAAACATTGATGATATAGCGCAAGATTTGGTACAAACCAAAACTCATATGAATGGTTTGCATTCTGAAATAGATTCTTTAGAATCTAATCAAGAACAGATGAAGTCACAACTTGAGACTATTCTTGATAAGTTAGAAATAATTCAAACTGTTGTTTTTAGTTTGAAAGACTCATATGAGGAAGAAGTGAAGCCTTCCTCTCCAATTTTGATCTCTGAAATAGAAGGGGATGCCTCCTTCAGATGGTTTGGTTCTTCTAGCCCAAAATAAGAACATAAACAGCTAACTCTTAAACAGCTAGCAGCTGCAGTGTCAAATCATACCTTGGCCAGGATAGCTGAAGTTCTTCAGATTGCTGTTAATAAAATAGAGTTAGTTAAAACTCAATCTTCTACATTAGAAGATGAAATTAAGAAGAGCAGAATAGCTAGAGTCCCTTCTCTTAAATTTATCGGTGGAGAAGAATCAAGTTCTGCTAATATAGATCCCTCTCAAACACAGAAGCCTTCAGAAGATGAACCTTCAACAGGCCCTGCTTATCAATYTGCTTGGGGAAAATGGTGTAATGCAAAGTATGGTACTTCCAAGAGACCCCAATAGGATCAAGATAACCCAACACTCTCCTCTTCCAACATAGAGAGTGCACATGTCTCTAATGTTAATTGCAAATAAAAAATTGAGATAATGATGATGATCCAAAAATGGAATGCTTGGGCTAAAACCCAAAAGATGATGTTTAAAGACAAAGTTACTTGGGGAGATTTAGCTTTAAGATTGACTTGGGGATTCACTGGGAATTTAGGTCTTTGGTGGGATAGAGTTACTCCCAAAAGCAAGCTTAGGATAATGAGCCATGATAAACCTATAGATGAGCTTGTTAAAGTTGTTATACATGAATTTTATGGAAACATCAAGCTAGATACAAATCATTTTGCAGATTTGTATATGAATCAACAGCTATGTCATATTTCCCAACTTCCTAAATTCTTTTGTACCATGCAAGATCTTATATACAAGGTGCCTGATCAAGAAAACATAGCTTATCTAAGAAAGTATTTATCTGCTATGCCTAGAAAAATACCAGAACTAGTTAGAGAAAGATTGGATGATTTAGAAATTGATATCTCTGAATTATCTCTAGCTGGTTTGCAAGAGCAAATAGTAACAGCTCTGCAGAAAGAATGTCTTCGAAAGAAGATGAATAAGTCTGTAAAGAAACAATTGGGTTTCGATTCCTCTGTTTGTGATTTCTTCACTGAAACATCTAGCTTTGGTTGCCACAAGCAGGAGAAAACAAAGTCTTCTTGCAAACAAGGATGTAATTGTTCTGATTGTACTACTTCAAAGAAGAAGTTTAAAAGAAAACATCCTAGAAGATTCTTCAGAAACAGTTAATCTAAAAAGAAAGCCTTCTTTAAATGCCGGCCCCAGAATTCAAAAGCAAAGCAGTCTTCCTGCTTTATCTGTAAAAAGCCTGGCCACTGGGCTTCTCAGTGTCCTCTGTGGTCCAAGACTAAGTTCCAGACCAAAATTATGGATCTTTTCCAATATGGCTATGATCCAGCTGAATGGGAATTAGTCGAAAGTCGTTCAGATGGTGAATACCTATCAGTCATAGAGGATAGTGATTACTTTTCTGATGATATTCCTTCCAGCCCAACCTCTGAGCCTGATTCAGACTCATCTCAACTTGAAGACGCCCTCAACTTTTTAGAAATTAAAATGATGACTCCATTCATCGATATCAATGCTCTTCTCCAACAGAAGACTGCCCTACAATCCAAAATATCTACACTGACTCCTGGACAATTTCAGCTTTTAGACCGTTATGAGTCCCAACTGGCTCGCCTCACTGATCAAATCAATTATCTCCAGCAACCAAGCGTGGTGAATATCCACCATTACACACCCACTGATGCTGACTTCCTTAGAAATTCTATGTCAGAATCAAAAAGTAAAGGAAAAGTCATTATCAAAATATCTGAATCTATTCAAGAAACTTCTACAGAATCAGAGTCCTTAAATGATACTATTTTCCACCTTGAAGAAACCATAAGAGAAAAGGAAGCATTAGTGCAAGAGTTATGGAAAAGTCTGAAATTACAGAAGGAAGAATTGAACTATCTCAGAATAAAAAGAGATGAACAAATAGAAAAAGAGATATTCAACGAAGAGTCAGAAATAGAATAATTGGAATCTAAGCTACTCAAAAGATTAGATGACAGATTAGTAATCTCTGTAAATATTAAAGTCCAAGGTTATCTGCAATATACTTTAGATGCACAAGTAGATATGGGTGCTATGAATTCTTGTGCCAAATTTGGAGCTTTACCATCTTATTATTGGCAGCGTTTCTCACCCAAAAGTTGTAGTCCTCGGATAGATCTTTCTAACGAGGTATAGAATGCATCAAATGGAGATCGTATGCCAAAGTTACGTCCCCGAGAAGTTGATGTACCAACTTACCCAAACGAGGCCCATAGTCTTGGAGTTTCATCTCCTAGGGTTAGGTCTTTGGATGTTTAGGTTTTTCCATTGTTTCTCAATAATAATAGGCCTTCGAGCCTCATTGTAACACAGTTCGGAGGCCAGTAGCCGCCATATCTCTTCTCGGAGATAAGCTACCAGCGCCCTAGCTAGTTTATTTCCATTATGTCTGTAAGCATATTTCAGTCATTTGTTATTAATGCAATGAAGTCTTATTTCCGTTGCATCTCTGTGTTTATGTGTATTTATGTATTTCATTGTGTTCCTACATAAATCTGGATCATGTAGTTATGTCTAAATCCAAAGTATATATTATTCTAAACCATTGACATGGATGAAAGAAATACAAGGCAACTGCATCATGTGCATATCTATAATGTAACCCATAAAATAGAAAAATAAATTTAAGCATTCATGTGTATATGATAAAGTCCTCATAAAAACACACTAGAACTTACAAATTCAATGTACATATACATGACCTATTCATCAGGTATGGACGCATCCTTCTCAGACACTCTATTTGAAACTCTCTTCTCCAAGCTGGCCTATAACACATTTGAAATTTTCATATGTCCATAAAGGCATCTACTTAGATAAATAACATTTAAAAAAAATATATATGAATTAAAATTAAATGATTAACACTTGGAATCATAGTTTTAAACTTCGAAAAATGAAATACTTGTGATGTGCCAACCTCAATATCGCCCCCCTCTTGAAATTCCCCCAACATTTGCGATCACAATTGCAATAAACCTATCAATGTGTTGGGAGATGGAAAGGGAATCTATGAACAAAGAAAATTTGAATTTTAGAGAAATGTGTTCACATTAATGGTGAGATATAAATTTGTTGGATTGATTCTTCAACAAGGTGTGGAAATTATACAACTGAAGTGTAGATATGGATATTTTAAAAAACATACCTGATTCATCGCATCCAAATTTAAAGACGATGAATCAAGTCCCCTATTTAATGAGGAATCATTTAACATTTGACCAAACTGCAATTAATGAACATGTAACACATCAATTATTTATAGCAATGCAATGATATGTATCTAGATCTAATAACAAGAAAACTATCCCCAAATGTATAAAAAAATTACAAACTATAACACATATCGGTCCAATTCATGATTCCTCGTGCCTAATTAACTCTTTCCATCCATTGCAACAAAAAAAATTATAATCCCATAGCTCTTCTACACTCATGGAATCTATCTCCTCATCCTTCTTGTCAACAAAACTCTCCTGAGCGGTGGATTGTGCTCTCTTTCTATTCAAACCAACTTCAATACCATACAAAACAGATTCTAAATTATCTTTGATTGCAGTCCTCGCCTCCTTGCCAACTTGTGATGTGGCTTGCATCTCTGCATGTGAATCAAATGCCCCTGTTGGGCAAGATACCAAAGGTGGTGAAGGCCTTGAAAATTATGCATCTCGATATGCCCCTTTTCGATCATATGTTCGACCTTTACCAACCCCATAATATCAAGATGGTAGGTTGGTATAATAGAGGTGCATGCCCAAAAAAAACTTAGCAAAGTAAATTGGTGCCTCATCATTCCATGGAAACCTCTCATATGCTGCCAAGAATATGTTATAAAGATGTATTTCCATGTTAGGGTGATTGAAATATTGCACCTTCAACATCGGTCGCTTTGGACCTTCCTTGAAATTGAAAATTGAAATTGCCTTCTCTTTTGAAACTTTGTTCGATACTACTTTCCATTTATCAGGGCTCGTCGCCTTTGATTTTTGTCTCCTCATCAAATCTATGATGGTATCAGACGTTGGACCAAGGTTTTGATATACATTAATAAAGTTTTGCAAAGAATGAAAAAGGATCTCCAAGCTCTGTTTTCTCTTTGCAGAGAGTTCCATATGCTTGAGATCATTCTCCAGCTTAGCACGATGGGATGAGCATAGTTGGAGCATCATTTCTTCAACATTTCATTCCCAAGGAATCTCTTCACCAACATCCAAGGGGTAGGTGGTCGTAAAGTTGTAATCTTCATTTTCTTGATAATGTCGCCTTGATCCACCTTCACCCTCTACATGAACATTGGACTCTGCTTGATTTTCACTCTCTCTTTCATTAGCGTCCCCCTGATAAAAACGATCCTCTACACAAAGAAACAATTGAAAATATTCACAACGTTGAACAAAAACACATAAAAAACAAAAAAACATATAAAAAATAGACAAAAAAACAAAAATAGAAGAAATTTACCAAACATATGTTGTTGATGTGATGGGATCTCTACATTCTTCGGCATGGGGGTATTTATGTTCAACCTATTTAAATAATTTGAATCCCCAACTGTATCCCGAGCACTCTGTCACGATGATCTATTGACTGATTCCTCTGATAATCTCCTCCTTCCACTAGACTACCTTATGTCACTAGTTGCCCCTACCTGACTACGATGCCTTGCTAAAATAGGGGTCTCTAACGACCTAGAAGTCTCTCTCGAACTAGGGGTCCCTCATATTCCTTCACTAGATAGCCTCGAGCATTTGCGAGGAAAATTTGGAGACTCATGTCCCAACGACTCACCTCGATCCATCCTTTCAAAATCCAAGAAAATAAAAACATAAGGTATAAACAAGTTATATTGAAAAAAGTTACAAATAAATTTGTAAGTTTATTCTCACAAGTATGGGGTGGCATAAACTAAAGAACAACTTCAATGTGTAAGCTTATATTGAAGAAAACAACACAAAAACATAAGTTATAATGTACAACTTCAAGGCATAAAAGTATAAATCGAAGAAAACAACAAGTAAACGAAAAAATACTTGATATATTTTTAACAACTTGAAAGCATAGGCATATATTGAAGAAACTGACATCTAAATTTGTGATTGTATTCTCATAAGTATGGGGTGGCTTGAATGGCGTAACTTAAAGACATACGCATATATTAGCAACTAACTAGAGTTCCCTAGACAAAAATTATTATAGAACTTGCACTCTAGAATGAATATATTTCATTGAAGTAATCACATTAATGTTTTTATGAAAACATTCATTAAGTTAATATTTTCACGGAGTCCATATGGACTATGTCCATTCGCATGAGTTTGCATGGGGTTTTAATCATAGTAATACAAATGCATCATCGAATTTCATTGTTAGGAGAGGATGGGGTAGATAAATAGACATATCTTTTGGAGATAACATTTTAGGTGAATATTTCGTCCATCATCAAGCTTAAATTAAAATGAAAGAGTGATACTTAACTTCGAATCACAACAACATTTGAAGGAGTGACACTTAAATTTTACAATAGGTAGTGTGATCATGGATGAATGGAATGTGCACTAGAGTACCATGGAATATATTTATAGGTTTGACCCTTTGTGTAGTAGAATGAAATCTAAAATGACCACAAATATTTAACTTGACGTTGTTTTTCTCCAAATGACTCCTAAAGCATGATGGGAAAGAGAATATGCTCAAAGTGAAGCCAAAACCCCAATGAATGGTTCCAATAATATTTTGCATTAGAAGGGAGAAAAAGGACATATTCAAGTCATATAATTTGTTCTTAAATGAGCAAAACAAGTTAACTACTACAATACCTCTTCTCCCCATACTCTTCATCCATGTCTACAAGCCTAGCCCAAGTTTGGATTTAAAGAGATCTACGATCGATTTGTTTGGAAAAGGTGGAATGTGATATCGAAAAAGGCACATTGAAGTTGGATGGATCAAACACCTTAACTAGAGACATAGAGGTTGAAGGTTAAGCATGGCTATTGATTACAGTATAGTGCTTTTCTAGGTGGAACATTCAAGCTTGGTTGAGCATGATGGAGTTTAGGTACTTTATGATGGAAGTTTTCAGTTTGGCTTAGCTATCCAAGTCTAATAAGTGAGGCTTGGAGAGTTAGGTTTTTTCAGTCACGAGAACTGAGGCACAGGTCACCAAGTCTAGGTTAATGTGATCTTATGACTTGGAAGTTCCTAAGGAAGTTAAAGGGTTTGAAATCAATTTTGAAGTAGGCATAGGTGGTATATTGGGTCTCAAGGTGGAGTTGTAATCAAATTAAGATTTGATGGTTGGTAGTTTTGAGTGGTGAGAGTTTATAGTAGATTTGGGTGGCCAATGTAGTTTGGCACATTGTAGGGTAGAATTTCAACATAGAAGTGGAAAATGTCTAGGACAGTAAAAATGCTTCATGGTTGAAGTTCCTCTTGGAGAAAGACCAAGGATATAGGAGGTAGTCTTGAAGATTGTTTTGAAGGGGTTCTACTTGTAGTGCAGCAACAACTCTAGAAGAGACTTGAACTATTGGTTGAATATAGAGTCTTGGTGGTTATTCAAACTCACTCCTGTAAATATGTTTGGTTGTATCTTCTTTCTAATAAAGTTAAAGGTGTCTAGCTTGGGCATCACCAACATATCTTATGTTGTTGATGTGTTTGATGTTGCATTTTTGTTAATTAGCTAAGTGTTTAAGTTGTTAACTTGGGATGTTTTAAATCCATAGTTGGGAGTTGGACCTTTGTGCTAATGAACTTGTTGAAGTACTAATTATTGTAGTTTAATAAAAGGTATGGTCATTTTCTAAGGGAAGAGGCATACCTTGCATGCAAGTAAGCTTAAAGAGGTTGAGCCATTGAGTTCGAAGCAAGGAAATATTGCATGCCTTAGATTGCTAAGGAAAAAGATTGGCTGGAAAGATCTAGGGTTGTGACACTCCTCCTCCTAACCCTCATACCCTTGACCCATCCATGCCCCCCAAAGCTTCATCACCTTGCAAAATAATTACATTTTGTTCATGTTAAAACTTCACTATTAAATTACATAAAATAAAATAAAAAATTACTAGATTGATTTCAATTACCATGATTGATTAATGTGATGATCGTTGTTGACTATAATTGACTATGTTCACTATGTCCACAATGGTTGGTTATGTTGACTACATTTGACTATGTGGACCATGGTAATTTATTTTGATCATAGCACTTGGGGTATTATTCTTGAAGACACTTTAGCACAATTTTGTATGACACGATAGGGTTACAAACAATGTGAGGCGTTTCTACTTGTTTCATATTTTGTTTGGGGTATCTACATAAGCCAAACCTTGAGAAATGGCCTCGAATTTGATTTTATCCTAATAGCATCTAATTGAGAAAATAATTAGATTTTGTACATTTTTAGTACTTCAAAGCCTCTTGGACTTTGTATGGACATAGAAGAGCATCCACTAGTTTAGGAAGGAGTTAAGAGAAGTTTCCAAAACCACAAAGGCATTCACTTCAAGATTTATCATATAAGATAATAACTCAAATCTTTGGAGGTCATAAGGTATGGTCATTTTCTAAGGTAAGAGGCATACCTTGCATGCAAGTAAGCTTAAGGAGGTTGAGCCATTGAGTCTGAAGCGAGGAAATATTGCATTCCTTAGATTGCTAAGGAAAAATATTTGTTGGAAAGCTCTAGGGTTGTGACACTCCTCCTCCTAACCCTCATACCCTTGACCCATTATCTACATAAGCCAAACCTTGAGAAATGGCCTCGAATTTGATTTTATCCTAATAGCATCTAATTGAGAAAATAATTAGATTTTGTACATTTTTAGTACTTCAAAGCCTCTTGGACTTTGTATGGACATAGAAGAGCATCCACTAGTTTAGGAAGGAGTTAAGAGAAGTTTCCAAAACCACAAAGGCATTCACTTCAAGATTTATCATATAAGATAATAACTCAAATCTTTGGAGGTCATAAGGTATGGTCATTTTCTAAGGTAAGAGGCATACCTTGCATGCAAGTAAGCTTAAGGAGGTTGAGCCATTGAGTCTGAAGCGAGGAAATATTGCATTCCTTAGATTGCTAAGGAAAAATATTTGTTGGAAAGCTCTAGGGTTGTGACACTCCTCCTCCTAACCCTCATACCCTTGACCCATCCCTGCCCCCCAAGCTTCATCACCTTGTAAAATAATTACATTTTGTTCATGTTAAAACTTAACTATTAAATTACATAAAAAAAAAATCCAAAATTACTAGATTGACTTCAATTACCATGATTGATTAATTTGATGATCGTTTTTTAATATAATTGACTATGTTCACTATGTCCACAATGGTTGGTTATGTTCACTACATTTGACTATGTTGACAATGGTAAGTTATTTTAATCATAGCACTTGGGGTATTATTCTTGAAGACACTTTAGCATAGTTTTGTATGACATAATAGGGTTACAAACAATTTGAGATGTTTTCTACTTGTTTCATATTTTGTTTGGGGTCTATACATAAGCCAAACCTAGAGAAATGGCCTCGAATGTGATTTTATCATCATAACATCTAATTGAGAAAATAATTAGATTTTGTATATTTTTAGTACTTCAAAGCCTCTTGGACTTTGTATGGACATAGAGGAGCGTCCACTAGTTTAGGAAGGAGTTAAGAGAAGTTTCTAGAACCACAAAGGCGTGCACTTAAAGATTTATCATATAAGATAATAACTAAAAGCTTTGGAGGTCTTTAGGATTGTCCAAGTGACTTTCTTCAACTACATTATCCATGTTAATTGCGGTGACCATGATATGCATCTAACTCAGAAAGCATATACATTCTCTTTGATTCAATTAAGAAAGGGGAATTAGAAGAAACATTTATAGGGATAAGGATATAATCATTTATAAATGGGCTATGATTTTACCTATGTTGATTCACTAAGGAGTACAAAAAAAAATCCAATCAGTAATTGAAAACAAATATAGCATATGAAGATAAAATTAAGATTTAAAAAACATGTCTTTATAGGTTTAAGAAACATACAAATCTAGCATAATAGCTACTTTTCCTTAAGTCTTGGCCAGTGTTATGGGTGACAAAATTTTCTCAGAGTTTTTGTAGTCTTATCCAATTGAATACATCTTTATATTTTTTCTTTATTATGTTTAATGAATTTTTAAAGAAACAATTCCAAGAGTGTTTTCTAATATCATGAATCCACATGGCTTCTCTCTTTGTTGGATTGTGCCATATGGACTCTGTCTGAATGACACAAAGTCCATATGGACTCTGTGCCATTCGCACAGAGTGCCATATGGACTATGTCCAAGAAAACTCATCTCCTTATTGTAAGTACAAAAAAAAATTCAATCGGTAATTGACAACAAATATAGCATATGAAGATAAAATTAAGATTAAAAAAAACATGTCTTTATAGGTTTAAGAAACATACAAATCTAGCATAGTAGCTATTTTTCCTTACGTGTCCATTGTTGTGGGTGACAAATGTTTCTCGAGGTTTTTGTAGTCTTATCCAATTGAATACTTCTTTATATTTTTTCTTTATTATGTTTAATGAATTTTTAAAGAAACAGTTCCTAGAGTGTTTTTTAATATCATGAAGTCACATGACTTCTCTCTGTTGTATTGTGCCATATGGACTCTGTCCCAATGGAACAGAGTCCATATGGACACTGTGTCATTCAAACAAAGTGTCATATGGACTTTGTGTCATTGACAAACAAAACTAAAAACTAAAAAACTAAAACAGAATTCTATAACTATCATTGACAAACAAAACTAAACACTTAAAAAGTAAAACAGAACTAAAAAATGAAACTACTTGGCTTTGTCGTCTGCCAACGCCCTACACCCGGGTTTGTTGTGAATGCCCTATGCCCATATTAGCCGCCAACTCCAACACCCTATGCCTAGATTAACCGTCAACTCCAACTCCAACGTTCACGTAGAATGTATGTAAAGTAATAGTGGAATGAAAGGCCCTTCATATATAATTAATGTTTTCGACCGAAAACTCTTTCGGCTGAAAAAAAAATTCAGCTGAACTCTCTATTGCCTGAGAAAAAAAATCATCTACCATTTTTGTTACATGAAATACGAGGATGTCGTTCGTGCACCGTTCGATTTGGCGTGCAATGTTTCGGTCAAAAAAAATCGATCAAAATTTGTACATTTTCGGCCGAAAAGTTGAAAAGTTCGATTGAAAAACTGATTCTAACAATTTTTTCGCCCCCATTCTCACAAAAGTATTACCCACCTTCATGATATTACCCGATATCATCCAAGAAAACAATTACAAACTTGTCCAAGTATTCCATGAACATTCCACTCATCAGGCACATAAAAACAATAGGGGCATTTGATAGCCCAAATGACACTACTATAAATTAACAATGGTTGTATCTTGTTCTGAACGTTGTTTTACCAATGTCCTCTTCTTTTATCCTCACTTGATGATAATTTGATCTCAAGTCAATAATGGAAAATATTCTTGCACCTTTCAGCTGATCAAAGATATCGTCAATCCTTGGAAAATGATATTTGTTCTTTATTGTGACCTTATTCAACTGCTAGAAATCTATACATAGCCTTAAGGTTCCATTTTTATTCTTTACAAAAAGAACCGAGGCTTCCCTACGTGACACACTTGGGCATATATAACCCTTCTTTAACATCTCTTCAAGTTGCATTTGCAACTCTTTTAATTCTGGTGTGCCCATTCTGTAAGGTGTCTTGGCCTCTACGGTAACAAAAGAACGTTCTATCGTTCGACCACCAATATTGCTTGATAATAATAGCAGGCCATATTATATTTGAAGTTGTAATATTATCCATTGTGATAAAGGTGGAAGGTATGCGGGTTTGACCTCATGACCTCCACTTGAACAACCAATGACATAACCAATGCGCCAATATCATTACGTGTTATGGCAAACAGTTTAAATTTCTTTTGATTTTGCAAATATTTATATAACCCAAAAATCCCAACCGACGCGCAAATTGTGGATCAAACATGTGACCTCGGGTCTATATACACTTTTACCATTGAACCATAGATGGATATGTGGTAAGGATTCGGCTCGAATTGATTTTATGGTGTTGTTTTGTTGTAAAAGTGGGAAAATGAACATTTTAAAGCCTTTTTAATTGTAGGAAGAGAAGGTAAAGTTGTTCCTAGCGATGTTGCGGCCTTCCTAAAGAGGCAAAAGACAAGCTTTGCGCAGGTTGGAGACCATTTTGATGTAATCGAGCATTTTTGCATCTTTTAATGGATTGGTCACTCATTGGAAGCGGACCCGAAGACATAGCCTAGGCGGGGTGAACTCTGTTATCAACTTGTGTCTTTTGTCTTTATTATTGTTGTCCATTTTCTTCAATTCAGCCTTTTAAATTTGTTCATTAAGTGCTTTAAAAATTTGAGTTAAGTTAATTCACGTTTAATTGTTTGCAATCAAGTCAGTCGATTTTCGGATCAAGAACTCATCTCATTCAAGGAGTTCAATTGGGTAGATCGGTCAAGCTTACTCGTCTTCTTTTCGTGGATGATATTTTACTTTTTTGTTGATGTATTGAAGCAGAGGGTCGCAAGCTTCAGGAGATTTTGGAATTATTTTGTAGTGCCACTAGTATGATCATAAATTTGGCTAAATATGTTATGTACCTTTCAACCAATGAGGAGGCCACTCAACAAGATTTGGTCAATATTTTCCCCTTCCCTACTCATGAACTAAATGATGGCCTAACCTATTTGGGTTACAAACTCAATCCTAACATCTATGGGCTTAGGGACTATGGTTGGCTAGTCTCGAAAGTGGAGCAAAGGATCTCCTTATGGTGCAATAGATGGATCTCAAGAGGGGGTCCTCTCACTCTCATTAAGTTTGTTCGAGGCTATTTCAGTTTACCGGCATTTCTTTGATAGTATTCCAAAGGGTATTATGAACCAAATAAAGAAATGTTGTTGTAATTATTTGTGGAAGGGAAGTTCCTATTATCTGGGGTCCCACTTAGTAAAATGGAAGACACTTTGTTGCCCCAAAGGTTTAGGGGGGTGGGTTCTAAAGGACCTAGTCCTTTTCAAGAAAGCGTTATCAACAAAGTCTCTTTGGGTCTTTGTATCACAAGACAACCTTTGGAAACGCATCTTATGTGCAAAATATGTTCATCTGGGTTCAGTGGTAGATTAGACACAAAATCCTAGGAAGGCTATATCTTCGAACTCACCTCAATGGAAAATTTTGAATGTTGTTTTTCCCATCATTGGGAACTTTCTAGCTTCAAGGAGAGTTGGGACGGGTCCTTCAGTACAAACAGGGCGGGATGCAATTGTGGGGTGCAACCCCAATATTTTATTACTAGCAAATCCCATTCTATTTCTCCAAGAACATCATTTGTGCATTCCTAATCGAATAGTTGATCGGGCCACTACCACATTATGGTATCAAGGTTGGAAATTAGTGCGCACTTTGAACATGGAACCTTGGTGGGCCGATCTTTGGAATGTTTTCCTTCTTGAGTTGACTAGGGCTCATATCTAACTAAATACTCAAGAGGACGAATTGGTTTGGGTATATTAATTCTTTGGTGAAAAATGTTTGGCCAAGATTGGTTATAAGGCGATGGTGGATGATCAAGATACACTTGGTGTGGGCAAAAAAAAATATGGAAGATCAAAGGTCCCCCAAAGGGATCTTATTTTTCTAGCTCATTCTTATAGGTGGAGTTTTAACTTGGGACCATCTTCATATATTCAAAAGGTAGGGTCCTGGGTTTGTATTTTATGCAAAGGGGTTGAGGAAAATGTACCACATCTATTCAAGACCTATCCTTTCACCTCTCAAGTTTGGAAATGAACTAGTGATAAATTGGGCCTAGGTCATCCTTGGGCGAAGAATACAATTGAAGAATGCTTTGAAGATTTTTTTTCAATAGATGATTGGGAACCTTGTCGAGTGTTTCCTATTCTGGTCTCTTTGGGAATCTGTCTGGCATGGAATGCTGGCCTATTCGAGGGGTTTGTGTGGCTTACCTTTAAGGTAGTTCAATAGTCTTTTTCTCCATTTCCATATTATAAAGTGCGGCCAAAAATCCAGAAGTCTAGGATTATTGATCTGTTGGCAATCAACAAATCCAAACCATGGGGATTTTTACATGGTGCCTGCCAAGGGAATCAAAGGCAATGTGGTATTGGTTCTCCTATACTTTTCAGACTCTTCATTTATATGGGGTTGTGGGCACATGGGCGCTGGTACCCACAATCACGCCGAGTTTCAAGCTTTACTCGGATTGTTGCACTGTGCAAAATCACACAATATTGTTTCCTTTCAAATTTTTGGGGACTCTAAATTAACAATAGACTGGATGTCTGGTGATGCAAATATTGAAGTATTGGAGCTGGTCAGTATCGGCACACTCCTAAAAGAGGCCTCAACGAATTTTCATGATATATCTTTCAAGCACATTTACCGTGAGAACAATGGTAAAGTTGATCGGCTGTCAAAAGATGCATTGGCTATGACCGAATTTGTTATTTCTTTGAAGGATCAAGTCGATGGGAGGGTAACCTTTCATATCGAACCGTGACTTTTTGTTATATGATTGCATCTGGATTTTACAGCTTGATAGACATTTTGATCTGATTTTTGTTATATAAACAGTAAATTATATGCTCCAAAAGGTGAAGAAGAACTGCATTGCTTATTTTGGTTGGTATTCCAAACTATTGGGATTATTTTGTAGATGATTTTTGCATATATTTTACACTTCACCGCAGCTTATTTTGGTTGGTATTCCAAACTATTGGGATTATTTTGTAGATGATTTTTGCATATATTTTACACTTCACCGCAGCTGCACCTTTGGATTGTAATCTTTATTTTGAAATAATAAAGATACCTTTTTTCATAGAAAAAATGTATCTCTCATTTTACTTTTTAATTTCATAATCGTATCTCTCATGATATCATAAATATAAAAGCATATAATTTTGTGTACATGGCATGTGACTTCAATGAGCCCGTCTTTTAACTTAAGGCATTTCATAATGCTAAATTGAGGCTAATTCATTATGTATGGGCTCTTGTGGCTAAAGCTTTTAAGTATATGGGCTTTTATGGCTAAAGTTTTTAAGTATAATTTGGCCTTTTTTTAATAATATTTAGCTTCAATTAATTGCAAGCCATGTTTTTAGTTTTCAGCCATTTTCTTTCTCTTTGAGCATTAGAGAAGATGATCATTATTAGCATAGTGAATTTGAGTTGGAGTGGCATTCACATTGTAATTAAATGTTATTGGAAAATTCAAATTCATTGAAGGTTATTATGATGATGATGATTAATATTCATTGAGATCAAAATTGGTTTATCAGGCCTTAAAAAAGGTAAGGGGTTATTTGGATTTCTTTAAAATTTATTTTTGTGCTCGAAAAGTATTAAGAGAAGCATTCCAAGATAACCATAGTGTTAATGACACTAAGAGAAAGTGATTTTCATCTTCAACCCTCTTAGTGTCACAAAAATGATAAATTCTCTCATCCAATGGCATTTTGGAAATTTTCCAACGCCCAATTTCACTATACTTCACATCTATATAGATTAACATAAATGAAAAGAGTCTTAAAGAGAAGTTATTTATTATCCCATAGCCAAAGTCCATTAATTGACAATTGTTTTCAAGCCCATAATAAGCTTTCCATCTTCCATTTATCATTTTCTCAATGATATAGTTCTAATTGATCTTGTGATGAATATCTATTATGAGATATTTGTATGAAGGCGATTCCTCCAAGTTGTTGTTGTCATATACAAAAGTGTTGCAGATGATCTTTTTGGATTTAATTAGCATAACATTCGTTTTGTCAATGTTCACAACCAAGGTCATAAGGATTCTTAGTTGCTTAGCAAGGTCATAGGGACTCGCCATAAAAACAATATCATAGACGTAAAGAAGAATAATGATAACTATAACAATGAGAGTCAAGCCGACACAACCCACATCTTCCAAACAATCTTCTAACTTGTTAATGGATATGCCAAAATGGATAGGGGATAGGGGACAACTTTGTTTGACTCCTATATTACAATTAATGTCTTCCAACGAACTCTCAAAATAACATATTGCATATAAATCCTCTTAACATTAATACCCAAAATCTCCATCCATATGCACTAATTGAAAAGACAAAATATTCCATGTTAATGATGTTAGACTTTTCATGTTGCATCAAGTTTCATCAAAAAAATATAATATAAATTTCGCTTGAGATCCAACTTTATAACTTAATAATAAAGTGTTTATTTAACTTTTAATTAAAATGTTTAATCATATTATTTTTAATATTTTTTTTAAGAGAATGAATTATTTATATAATATAAACAATTTCTATATACATAAATATTATACAAATAATTAATATGGAAATCTTATAAATATGGAGCATAAATTATTTTGTAAAAACTAAGTATTTTATGAAAAGTATTTTATTTCATCTTCTTAAGATTTATTCCTTGAATTTAGTTAAATATTTTTTTATCAAAAACTATATATTTCCAATAATTTTTCAACAATGACTATTCATACCCACATTCATACCTTATTACTGAAGGACTTCAAAAGCCACCAATTGCAAAAATACCTTAGAGTAAAAACAAAGACTTCCAAAGGATCCTTTCAGTGTTATGTTCCTATAATTCACTGATATGGTTGGGAGGCTTTAAGCATTTATTTTCAATATATTGTTATGTTCCTATAATTCACTGATATGGTTGGGAGGCTTTAAGCATTTATTTTCAATATATATATATATATATATAAACTCCTCAGTAGTTTTTAATCCCTCTTTGGCTGCTTGGTATATATATATATATATATATATATAAACTCCTCAGTAGTTTTTAATCCCTCTTTGGCTGCTTGGTTTTTCTTTTGGATCCGCTCTGGCTACTACTCAACACATCCAAAGTAAGTATACATCCTCTTGGTTGTCAAAATGGGTGTTTACCAGGTCTCTACTTAAAATTTGTGGGACACTGACCTAGTACACCTCTTGTGTTAAGGTTTACTGAACCCCTTTCTCTCTGGACTCTGGGTGCAGAACCATACTGAAAAATGATTTCAAAACCCCTGCGAATCAAAGACCCGTTGTTTTAGACATATGTATACTCGCTTTCCGGCTAGCGTCTATCTTTTTTATTGATCTTCCGACTAGCGTCTCTCTTTTTTATTGATCTTAGGTGTAAGTTAGAAATCCAAATGTGTTCTCTCATGCACTAATAAAGAGTGAGATCAAGAGAATGAAAAGAATTAACTCCTTTCTTCTCCGAGTCATCTCGCCTTGAGCGAAATAAGAAAAAGATAGATAATCTTCAAGAGATGTCAAATCGAGCAATGAGCTAAAAATCTTTCCATGCTACTCAATTTTTATTAGAGGTGTGCAAAACTAGTTGAGTACCGAACATCAACAGCCCATGACATATTGGAATGCCCAAAATCTTGAAAGAGGAAGCAAATATGTATCAATTTATAATTTATAGGGAAAAGCCCCACCAAAACCCTATCAAACATATCAACTTAGGGGGAAAAGCTCCACCAAAACCGTAGCAATGAAGAGAGCAGGCAGCTAAAACCGAGCCAGAAAGAGGAATTGATTGAGACATATAGTGCAGAGGCAACGAGGTTAAAGTAACCAATATTGAGATGTATTTTCCAGAGAAACGATGTATGTATTTTCATATTTTGCTCAATCACTCCAACATGATAGAGACAACACACCGATGCCTAAGAAATGCTTGGTAGAGAATTTATGGGGATGAAACTCAGAAATTTAATTAACTTACCATGTAATCACTATTATGTGTTACCAATTTCTTAGCTGATAGAAATCTCTTGTAACTTCACCCAATTGAACAAGCTGCTTTATTAGAAAGTGGCGATGTACATGCAAGCACAAAAAACGCGCAGGCCTGTTAATCCAAAGGATGCCACACAACTCGATACGGATGAGCCTATAGATTTGTAGTTGGCCTTCATCGGTTTCACATTTTATGCTATTGCAAAGAATGGCAATAATAGTGACAATGGCGAAGTTGCTGATGTTAAGAAATTCTACTGCGCATTGAGGAAGAGGATAAAAGAGTGCCCTATGATGTGCATTGTATTTTATATGCATGTTTGGTTTTGTTATTTGGAACATATATATATATATATATATATACTGACTTATCAACTCGGGAATTTTTAACTTGATATTGATGTACATTTTAATACAATATACTGAAAGAATAATTATTTTGGTACGAATAGGATGTTTCATTGTACTTTTATATTTATCACTAATGAGAAAATAAGTGACCCATCCACAATTCTATATAGTAAATAGATATCTCGTTTTCAAAACAAGATTAGTAAAAAAGTAATTGCTATATTTTTTTGGATCTTTTTGGCGAGTCATACCAAAACCCCATTCACCAGCTCCTCCCATCTCCCTACCTAGAAGCCTTGGGGTAATAAAGAATTTCGGTTATTCATTATTCAATATCAGTTTTGTAACGTTTGAAATTGCTGCAAAATATGAAACACCTTCTGCGGTAACATCTTAAAAGCCGATTCCAACAATTGAATTTTATTCATGTCCTTCCCACTTAGTTATAACCTTTTTATCACTTTGTTTATTGAGAACTCGAAAACATCTTTACAGATTTTGCTTCCTCTAGATCTGGTCTGCAAAAAAGCAAGGATGGCAATCTTATTCATAGCTCAACTTCTGTTTGAATTCTTCCTACTTTTGCCTCTCTCGGTGAACTCGGTCATATTTGTGAGAGGCACAAGCAATAAATATTCTCACTTACAATCACAGGGTGAACGGTACTCTAAAACTTTTGCAGTTTGACTAATCCAATAAATTCGTTTGTAACTTTTCAAATGTAGAAGCCTTCTTCCCCAACATGTTCAAGTTTTGTCGAGATAAATTTAATGCTTTTCCCACTCTTTGTAGTCTCTCACATTGAAGATGCTTTTGGAAATAATAAATTAACTAGCTTAAACACACTGAAGTCAAAAAAGTCATTCCTACTTCAAAGAAATCAACGGTCCTCAAGAATGCAATTCCTTCTTAAGGAATGGGGTTAAAATAAAGTCCAAATTAAAGAACTGCCGATATTAGGCACAAGTGTAGTCTTGAAAAGAACGAAAAAAAAAAGAATTGTTTATTTATATCTATACTCCCAATGATGCACAAAAATACTCCAGATGAATGTACTTCCATAGTTCTGTCCTCTAAATCCGCCACGTGAGTCATTCAAACATTTCAAAATCATGCTGTAATGAAAAAAACTCGATAATAACCAATTGCAAAGAGTACAAATAGCAATGGAACGATCATGCCTGCCCAAGCCAAACTAGAAAAATATTGCTTCTTTTTAAATGCAGACTTTGGAAAAACAGGCTTTCCTTTTTTGATCGCAAAATCTGTCTTCCTCTGCCTTTGCTTTTCATTAGTCTCATAGTCTTTTAGTTGTACTGTATCTTCATTTATTGTGGGTTCCTGTTCGTTAGCACCACTTGCCGTCTCCACTTCAGCATTTGCTTCTGCTTCGGGTCCTGACACCAAGGCTGTTGCTGCCTTCTTCCTAGCTTTTCTTTCACGTTCCTAAAAAATAACCAATACATAAAACATTGAAGATATAAAATGCTTGCCAAAAAATTAAAACTAGATTCAGTACCAGTTCCACTGCACAAATACACAGAAAATTCTCTCTAAGGAATTTTGAAGTGAAGTCCAGGTTGCACTTTATCTGAAATAAGTTGCTCAACATGCAATTAATGGCCAAATTGATACTCTCTTTCAATGCAGTAGGAGTATACAGATAAAGAATGCTGCTCTTCTGATACCTAAGCTATATATGACGCATATAGACAGGGCATGCCAATTTGCCAAGGGATTTGAGCAGAGCTGGCTATTCATTCATAACCAAAAAGCAGCTTGAAGGATAGGGCTTCCAGCCTGGCCTTTCTATTTAGCAATCGTGGGCAGGGACTTTAGGCAACTTCTTTAGAAATGGCACTATCTTGTGAAACTTTCTAGAGAGGATATTCCAAATGTCTTAAGTAGGCGAAGAAGGCAAAAGAGTAACAAAGTTTCAAAGGATACGGGAGGTAAAAATTAGCAATCAGCTCACCATATGAGTCAATGTTATATTTTTTTCCGAGGAAATAATATCACCCCACCCTCCCACGCTTTGGCGGGTGGAGAATGAGAGAGATGGTAGGCGGGTGGGGAATGAGAGAGATAGTACTGGGCCAGCTTTCGTGGAGCAGTCCCTCTTCTTCCCGGTATTTCTAAATGGAAGGATGGAAGGCGGATTGACCATGTGAATTGATCCAAGACCTGTGTGGATTTTGCACAAGAGCATCTACCAATCAACCCCAGCTTTCGTGGAGCAGTCCCTCTTCTTCCCGGTATTTCTATATAGAAGGCGGATTGACAATGGGAATTGACCCCAAGTCCTGTGTGGATTTTGCACAAGAGCCTCTACCAATCAACCCAACTCTTGGGACTATCAGTCAATGTTATATAAGCCTGATTATTGTAAGACATTTTGTGCAATAAAGGGAACTTTGTGACGCATTTTGTACAATAAAGGGAACTTTCACTTTGGTATATCACTCTGAGGAACTATTATTAAGGACATGCATACCAAATGGACCAAGATTGTAATTGACCGACTCCTTACCATAGACATGTAACCAGATGTTTTGTTGTTAGTACTTACTTTAGTATGGTTACTTTAGTAGGGTTAGAAGTTGCGTGGACAATCAGAATTCAGTCACTTGTAAAAAGGTAGGAAAAGAGTGCATCACAAAAAGGCTAAGACTGACCCCACTCCCATGAAAGCTGATGACTTTTAGGAGAACTATGTTTATGTCAACGTGATGTCAAATATACTAGATAAAAGCAGGTTGCATTTTCAACTATTCGTAACACACCAATTTTGAGTGCTAAATGGTGTATAGGCACTTAACATGACTAAAGAGAGACACTTTGTGGCAAGTACATTGTAAAGCAAAGGCTAATTTTGCCATTTGTACTTTATCCAATCCCAAACATTCGAAAATAAGCATGCCTTAAGCTTTGAATAAAGTACTACTCGATACATGTAAATAAGTCTAGTAATATTAACAATGAAATTTAAAAACAGAGATAAACAATCAAACCATTAGAAACCAAACAACAGGTGGGTATTGTATTCGCACAATAAATCAGGGCGCACTGGCAAAAGATTATGCACACCTTTATTTTTTTCTCAGCTTCCTTTTGAGCCTTTGCTACAGCCTTGGCCTGTGCCTTTTCCGCCTGCCTCTTCTTCCTTTCCTGAGCTAATTTTGCTTTGGCAATTTCTTCTTCTCTCTTCTTATCCTTCAAATGCATGGCCTCTGCTTCAGTATTGGTTGCAGAGTTGTTTCCAGGACCCACATCAGTTGCTGAGACGATTTCAGACTCGCGGATATTAGTTGGTTGTGGAGGGTTCTTGACTTTAACAGGCCCTGCCGCTTGCCTATGATTTTCGTTGGAAGCTGCTTGCAAGTCAGATGAGTTACGCTCTGGTACACCTGGTACATTTCTAGGTGTCTTTGAATGCATAGTTTCTTTCTTTAAAATATCCCTACCAATACGAGAGTCCACATCTGCCCCTTCTTCTGGAACAGGTGGCTTTTCGTCAGGGTTTCTCATCCTACCATCTTTGCTTAGTTGCCGACTAAGCAGGGAGGATAAATTTTTCTTTTCATACTCTTCCCTAAAAATTTTGCTACATTTCCACTGAGACATAAACTTCTCAACCTGCAGAAAGACCAATCAAGTTGCAAATGTGAGAAAAACCGATGATTTTCACACTTAACCTTGAAGAAATACAATTAAATACATACCTCTTTCTGAGAAAACTCCTCCAGTGCGTCCTTGTCCTTCTTTGCAGCCATTTCTTTGGCAATGTTCAGGACAGAACGATATTGAAAATATGGGAGGTTCTGAAATTCCATTTAAAATCAAAGTCATTTAAGAAGACAAAGTTAAAATGTATTCAATGAAACATTTATAGGTATTTGCAATACCGAATGTTGGCATTTGCAATACCGAATGTTGGCAGGAAATAAGAAGCAATAAACCATGCGAAATAGTGGATGCGGCATGAATTAAATGTTTCACAGTTTAAAGCAAGCCATCCATGAACATCTTTCCTACACTTACAGAAGAAAGCTGAAGTGACACAGTTCTAGCTTTCTAAGGAACGTGGACCCAAGATGTTTTAGTCTGCTAAGATGAGGCACCCTTAAATTGTTGAAAAGGGAAATCCCAAACCGTGAGGCAATAAACGGATAAAGTATAACAGTACAATTATTTTGATTTTGTACTGAACATACCGCAGCATCTCGTTCTTTCCTCAGTTGCTTAAGAGTTTCAAAAGCCTTGTCCCTTTGTTGAGTTGCAACAGCTAACTGGTCTTGTAATGAGTTTATCTGTTCATCTATAGCCCTTAGCTCTTCCTCAAGGTATTTGATTTTAGTCCATACAGCTTGTTGCTCCTTTCTAGCCGCATCTAAATCCACTCCCAAAAGCTGCATGGTAAAATATGTGTTTTAATCTGACATGGAATCCCCTGATTCAATATATAAGAAATACTAGTCTACAGTTTAAGATAAGTTGGTAACATAAGTCAGAGAAACTGCCCCAATAGGAAAAACCAACACAAAGCTATCGCACAGGAAAATAAAATAGCATACTTTAACATGATCTTGGATAACTTCTTTTTCTCCCAAAGAGTCTTGAATTTTAGTTTGAATTGCTTCATGAGCAATAACCTTTTCTCGCGTATTTTCAAGTTGTTTCATTTCTCTAATCATCTGCTTCTCCTCTACCAGCGTATTGTTGTCATGCTCTATTGTAAACTGTAAACTTTGTATCTGTCCAAGACAATTATACAATGAGGAAAAAAACCAAACTAACAAAAAATGCTCAACTTTTTCACTGCTCAACATAAATTAAACTAGGTATGAAAAAGTCATTCCACATAATTTGGATACTCGTACTGTGTGGAAATTAAACTTCAAAACGAAAATCGTGCTATTTACAAATGGCAACGAAAGATATAAGAAATCAACACCATACCTTTCTATTTAGCTCCTCTACAGAAGAGCACAAACCCTGACCTTTCTCTCTAGAGGCAATATTTGCACTCTTGAATTTACCTAATACTGCCTGGAGGGGTTCCATTTCTTTTTTCTTCTCTTCCAATCTTTTCCTATAAGTCTTTTCTTCACTACTTAAAGGTTTTAGCTTTTCGATCACCTCTGCCCTTCCGCTCTACACAAACATTTTGGTTAATTGGTTAATGTCCAAGAACCCAAAAAAAATTACACTCATCAAAATCAAGATTCAGGTGCTTGATTGCCATTTTCTAAATAGCAAATGCTTACTTTTAATCATAAGCAATGAAGGAAATAAAAGACATGACCAGCAAATACAAAACTGGCATACAGAATAGCAAAGAACTGACCCTTTTAGTTCTCAAGGCTTCAGTTATATGATAGCGAGCTTGAATTTTCTTCTGGAGATCTTTGTCAGCCTGATCAGTTTTCAGCTTTAGCTGTAGATCTTCATAAGATCTAAACTTCACAAAATAAAATGGGCGAATTTCCTTTGGGGCAGGCCACTCATCTTTAACATCCTTGGGGACACCACTGTCTAGAGCAGTTTCCTGCCCTCCATCATCAACTCTCAGAGATCCATTTGGCACACCGGTAAAAGCAGGTTTACTATCTTCGGCTGCCGCAGGAGCAGAAAACAGTTTGATATTGTTACTATCAATTGTCTGAGCTCCGTCCCCATCAGCATTTGCCATTATTGAAATCGTCTGACCTTTCATATGATCAGATCCCAAAATCTCAATGCCCATATTCTTCAAGTGTCCCTAAACAAAATCCTCTTATACGCTGCCAAATCCCCTGCGCCATGAAAAAATGTAAACTTTATTTTGTCATCAAAGCAATGAAGATAATAATATTGAGAGACGCATTCATAAAATAAGCCAAATTTGGTTATTTTGAAGACATTCGAAAAAGTTAGTATGTTCCTAACCCCACACCCTTCGCCCGGGGAGAGTGTTACAATATTGCATCATAGCACACTCCTGCAAATAGTACAGGCAAGATCTTGTTCCTTGTTACATTAAGCCAGATCTAAGTAAATAGGGCACAAAAGGGGCTAGTTTCACTGAATTTTTCCTGGGGATTCGCTTTCAGTCACGAATTATTTAAAACTTACCTAATTTACAGACCATCAAACTCGTTAGTGTACCCAACTCTAGAGGCGTAAAGAATGGATTAGAAAAATTAATACCGAATACAATTGAACAATATCCGTGAATTTTATATTAAAATAAATCCATGAGTGATCGAAACAATCAACAGCCGACCAAGTGGAATGAAAACTCAGAACCCTAATTCTAAAGCTAAAACTGACCCTATCAGTTAATAAAAACAAGCGATACTAATTATTTTTATAGCCGAAAAAACCAAATATTGCCTCATATATCCGGATCTACACGAAGGCGATAACATCCATAACTTGAAGCCACGATCCTGATCTCTTCAGTAAACGAAACGAAATGAAAACCCACAAAATCAACTCCAAATGTAAATATCAAAGACTTACACTGTTAGAACAGGAATTTCCATCAAATACACCATATTTATGAGATCGAAGGACTGATAAAACACTTAATAAGCACGATAAAAGCATAACACTTTCTTATGACAAAACCTCGCTAAATTCAGCAAAATTCCAGCTAACACCAAAATGCAAAGCGTAAACAGTGACCCGCCGCCACGAGGCATTGGATTCAGGGAATCTGAAGACGATCGGAAACCATCACCATTTATGGCGAAAAAGGGCTCGTTCTAGTGGGTTTCTTACCGCCTTGTTGTACAGCAACAGGTGAGCCGGATCAGCCGCCCCTTTGCCTCGCGAAATGCCGCAGAACGGATCTGAAAAGCCACAAAAGTTGAGCACTGTCAACAATAAGACGATGACTGGAAATAGATATAGAACAAGTTTGAGCGTGAAAATGTGGATCCATGGTATGAAAAGGAACTAGGGTATTTTACAGTCGGCACGTGCCTCTTTATCATTTGTCGCATGCTTTCGACATAATCCCAATTTGACATCTCATATTAAATAATAATTTAGTGTTTTCTACTTATAAATCAATTTAGTTTTTTCTCCTTATATTACAACATTCCGTGTATTACTCCTTTGCATGGTTAAGCCTTTTGGTTTATTAAGAGTTTTGGAGTTGAATTTTGTGAAGAGATTGGTATGGAGTTGTTTAAACATTTTAATTTTTTTTTTTTTTAAATAAATATAGTGAAATAAAAAAAATTTAAATAAATTTTGGTGAAATTATTATTTTTTATTATTTAAATTGCATTTTTACATATATAAATAAATTTAATATATTGAAAAATTTCAAAGACACTCTTACATTATAAGTTTTGGCAAGATTTTTAGTAAAATTGATCAAATATATTTTGATTGGTATTTACATCAAGGTATATTTATCTTGACTTAGAATTTATCAAATCTCTAGAAGTGTAAACCTTTAACTTTTTTCAAATTTTGTATATTTGCATCTCAAGATTTTTTATCCTCTTGATAGATTAAAAGTTAAAATAGATTTATGCTTATTTAATACATTAACATTAAAGTATTATAAAATATTAATATTATAAAATATATTAATATATTTTATAATATATTAGGATCTCCATAATCATTACTTTGTTTTGGTGATCTATTAATATTAATTTAAGGTAGAGCAAATGTAAATAGATAAAATTCAAACCAATATATGTTTTTAATATATTAATTTGTGTTATAATATATTAATATTATAAAATATATTAATATATTTCAATTTTTTTAAATATATTTAAAAAATGATTATATTGGGGAATGGAAAGCTTATTATGGACTTGAAAACAATTGTAAATCAGTTGATCTTTGGAGTTGGGATAAGAAGAAACTCATCTTTGAGACTCTTGTTACACTTCTTGTTCTTTATGGATGTGAAGTCTGGGGTTGTAGTATCTCTAGTGAATTTGGAGAAAGATAAAACAAATACAAAAGAATTTTATAACCTATAATCTCAAAATTAAAAGAAATATGCCTTATCTCATCCTCCTCTTAGAAACAAGCATCTCCCCCGTTGAGAGCACGGCTATGACTAGATACCTAATGTATAAGAACAAGTTAAACAACATGGAAGACAAAAGGCTTCCTAAAATTGCTTCAAAATCTAGTAGTAACCACCATAAAGATGTTTGGTCTTGGCTAAACTATTGGGGAATCATGGAAGACACCATTTTGCAAAATAAAGATACTATTAAAAAAATCGTCACGAGAAAATGTGGTGTGATAAAGAGTTAGGAAAAAATAAAATTAAGGTATTATAAGGATGTAATCAACCCTAATCTAGAAGATCAAAATTATCTGTTTGTTTTGACAAGTGTAAAGAAAAAAAAATAAGCATTGCTAAGATAAGAACAAATTCTCACGAGCTCCATAGTGAAACTGAGCGTTGGTCAATTCTTAAAACGCCATGGAATGAAAGAGTGTGTCACATTTGTGACACTAAGAAGGTTGAAGATGAAAAATGCTTTCTCTAATATTGTCCAGCCTATACCCATTAGATCTCATTTTCAAAATATTTGTCACACTACCAAAATATTTGTCAACTTTGTTTAAAAAAAAAAATGAGACTTTATTATTATAATTATAACATAACACTTAACACATTAAGGTTGTGAGGAGATTCAATAGTTTGTCTACATTCTTTAGAGGTTATGTGTCATCTTGTCATCATTCTTTCTTGGATTTTAATTTATCAAGATAGATCCATGTTAAACCTAAATCTATCAAATATCCAAAGGGATCCAATTTCTTAAGGTGTAATTATTTTTATTATTTCGTTTCATTTTATTTTTATTTTGTATTATTGTTGTTTTCTTAATTAAATGTACTATTATTGCTTTAAATGTATTGTTAGTATCTAATCATAATGCCTAATCATACTAACACCTTAACATCTTCCCCATAATAAGTTGTAGAACACCTCACTCACTCTAACAAAACCACAAAAAAAAAATATTTTGTTTTATAAAAGCGTAGGTCCATTTTAAACCTGAATCTATCAAGTAGAGAGGGGTTAAATTTATTATTCTGTAAATTTTAATTTATATATTATTATGTAAATATGTATATAAATAATTTTTATTTTTTTTTAATTCGTCTAGCTACAATAATTTTGATATATAAATATCTATAACATTGTTGAATACACAAATTAGATTGATTATGCATATTGTTATGCATTTTTTCCTTTTTCAATGGCCATTAGGTGTCCAGGTATACATGATAATATATGAGAGTACTCACAATTATGTGTTTTTTTGGGTTAGTTTATTATTTTAATTTTAGTGAATCTTTAGATAAGAAACTTCAATGAAAGAGTTGTTTTAGAAAGTGAGAAAATGACATGATTTCTCATTTATTTTTTAAATCGGGGAGAGGTACTCTACAATTCAGTATGGAGGAGATGTTCATGTAACATAACGCATTAAAATAATAATAAAACATTAAAA
>SNQJ01S0028516.1:0-18927 GCA_010110895.2 Picea sitchensis | reverse complement strand
TTTCTCTTAGATTTTGCAGCCTATACCCATATTAGATCTCATTTTCAAAATATTGATCACACTACCAACCTTCCTAACCTCTTAACTCAACAAAAGTATGGTGATCTTGGAAACCTTCTCTTAATGCTTTTCGAGCACAGAAAGAAAATTCTAAAGAATCACAAGTAATCACTTACCCTCTTAAGATCCGATAGACCAATTAGGTCTTAGTGGACGTTAATCATCATCATCATCATATAGTTTCTGGCAAAATGATAGTTCAAATATATGTAACCAACTCACAAAGTTCATTCGTCAACTCACTCTTAGCCAAATGAGCCTTAGATGGTAACCGTGAAATGACGTGAAGCTTGTATGACAAGTGAATGGACAAAATCGTATATAGTTTATATATAATATAAACTACAAATTATATATAGTTTATATATAATATAAACTATATACAAATTATATATAGTTTGTATATAATATAAACTATATAATTTATATATAGTTTATGTTATATATAAACATCGCCCCCTTGCTCTCCCCATCGTATATGTAGTTTATATATAATATAAACTACATATATTATATATAATTTATATTATATATAAACAATATAATATAATTTATATATAGTTTATATTATATATAAACTATATATAGTTTTTAATTTGTTTTTAAATTTTTTTCATAAAATTATATATATTTTTAAAGTTTTTTAATGTATTTTTTTGTTTTTTTTTTGGTAATTTTAAGTTTTTCTAATTTTTTTTTTCAATTTTGTATAATCGGGTAGGGTATGTATACCTTAGACTTTACTAGTAAAATCGTTGGGCGGAGGAAGTCTCATACACTAATTTGGTGTCTGGCTTGGCTGTGACCTTTAAAACAGATTCTTATTCTTATTATATATTGTTTTTTTAACATTTTTAAAGCATTTTTGGTCATAAATTTAGTTTCTTTCCTTCTTTTTTTTTTTTTAAATTTTTGGTCAGTTTTTTTCCTTCTAATATTCTTTGCGGTTTTGAATGGGAATAATATCTCTGTGCGGTTTTGAACGGGAATAATATTTCTCTGTGGTTTTGAATGGAAATAATATTTCTCTACAGTTTTGAACGGGAATACTACTTCTCTGTGGTTTTGAAATTAATATTTCTCCGCGGTTTGGAACGAGCATACTAGATCTCTGCTATTTTGAATTGGAATAATACTTCTCTCTTTTTTTTTCTGAGATTATATATCTAGGGTTTTGAACAGGAATAATCTCTGTAGTTTTTACCTTTTTTACGCAGAATAATCTCTGTAGTTTCTTTGGACTTCTCTGCCGTCTTCATAAATTATTTTTTGCCTTCTTCAAAGGTTGAGCATTTGGACATCTGAAATGAGGTGAGCCACTTTTTACTTTGATTCAATTTTAATTTTACGTAAAGAAATATATATATATATATATATTTTAAGTTTCAGAAGTAAAAGTTGATTTGAGAGATAAAGGCAATCCATATAAATAATTGTTACATCTTTTTTCTCTTCTTTTCAATATGAGCACTCCACCACCTATTCCAAAATCTCACCCTAAGAAGGGGAGGCCCTCCAAAATCACCCTAGAGATTCTTTACGATTGTATGGAATCAGTAGAAAAAAAAAGAGAAGAGAGAGATGCCAAAATCCAATTAGAGTTAGAAACATTGGAAAAAAGGAGTGAAGAAAGAGACGTAAAACTCAAAATAGAGCTAGAGGCAATGATTGATAAAAAAATTAAAGATACCATTCAAACTCAAATAGAGGATAGATTCTTAGGGTTCAAGAGTGAATTGCAGACAATGAAGGATAGAATTCAAGAAATGGAATAACATAAACAATCAACCCAAGAAGGAGGTGTTGAAGAAAATTACAACTTGAGAGATAGGATTAAAGAGATAGAAGAAAAACTAACCAACAATTTGACCCTCAGTAATATGGAAAACAAATTGGATATCAAACCCATCAAAGAGGAAAGGAATAAGATAATCGAATTGGACCATGAGCGTAACAAAAGAGACTTGAACCTCATAATTTTTGGTATAAAAGAAAAACAAGAGGAGGATACACTAGCAATAGTAAAAGAATAATTAAAAAATAAATCATAAATTGATACAACGTACCTCATAGAAGCAAAGAGGCTAGGAAAACTAATTGATCACAAAGATAGGCTGATCCATGTCGAAGTAAGTTGCAATGACCATAAATATAGCACACTTAGTAAATCTCCAAGCTTAAAAGGGTCGGGAATATCTATAAATGAAGACCTCATTCCCGAAGACCAAGCTGAATTAAGGAAGGAAGTTCAAAAGGTAAAAGAAGCCAGGAAAGAAGGAAAATGGGCAATAATTAGAAATTGAAAAGCTATTGTTAGGGATAGAGACCAGAAGGATAATAATAAATAGGAATTTGGGACACTTGGGATCCTTTTTTGGAATTGTCGTGGCTTTCCATGGCTCAAAGGTCCTATGATAAGTTGGATCACGAGTGGTATTGATATTATCTGTCTAGCTGAAACTTGGGAGCATGAGGAATCTAAGGTCCCTAACATGGAAGGATTTGTCTTGTGGTCGGCATGGAACAAAAAATCCCACCGTAGATGGACAAGAGGCATAACTTGTTATATTAGAAAAAGCATTTCTCCTCACATTTAACTTCATAAGATTAACCCTCTTAATCAATATATTTGAATAGAAATTTTAGACACCAATGCTAAGAAGATGTATATAGCAATTTGTTATTTTGCACCTATTAATTCTACTTTTTATAAGAAAAATAATCTAGATAAAAATTGTCCCTATAATAATTTAGAACAAGATATTTATAATTTGAAAAATGAAGGTAATATCCTCATGCTAGGAGACTTTAATGCTAGGACTTGTTGGCAAGCGAAAATGAACGCTCGCCAACTGGAGGAGTGGATCCGGTCCGGGGTTGTCTAAATAACCCAAGCCGTTTGGGATGATCCACCCCGACGGGTTTAGCGGCTCCGTTGGCCGATCTAAGTCCTAGGAAAACGAAAGAAAACTAACTAAAGGAACTAATCTAAATGAAAACAACAATTAAAGCAAACTAATAAACAAATCTGAAATAAATATATACAGTCTATTGTCTAATATTATACAGGAATAATTCTATGAAATTAATTATCAACAGAATTAGATCCCAACTACAAATGTACAATATTTTCAGATTACAGATTTTAAATCAAAAACCTGAACAAAACCATTTGTGAGTTGTCCTATGACAACAAAGCTATTATTTTTGAATTTTATAATTTTATGAAACAAAAATAAAATGACAATTATCAAAGCTGAATAATTAAAATAACAATCTGTACTATAAAACTAAACTATACATCTATCTAAACTATAAAAAATTCTCAAATTTATTATCTATCAAATTAGAAATACAGAACTAACATGAAGTAACGCTTCCTATTTGTCCTGTGCACAGTATTTGATTCAGCTGTTTGGTGGGAGAAAACCCACACCAGATTCTCCACAAGCTTCTTGTAAACAAGAAGCAACAGTGCTCTTTGAATACAAATAACAGAACAAATGAGACATAAAACAACAACAATCTTATAATTTACAAATCATCACAGTTAGATAAATCCCTGTGTGAAGATCTGTACAAAACAGTTCATTTGATCGAAAACGATAAACCTTTACTCATCGAATTGAAACAGAGTGATTGTTGTGTTAAAAATGAGATACATAAGACATGGACATATTTTAAATCACGACTCATTAACCTGTAATAAGCCTTGATATCTAAAGTAGTCAATGACTTAATCACAAATTAGAATGCACAAAACCTGAACGAAAGTATGATAAATTGAAAGCTAAATCTGTTACAAAAGATCTACTTCCATTCGAGTCTGTATCATTATAAATCCATAGTCTTGTTCTCCCCATAGTGATGATGGGTTCTTTACAAAAAATAACAAGTATTTAAAGGCCACAGGGTAAAACATCCATGTGGGAATTATCAAAAACAGTTTACAAAAAATCTGGGAACAATCTCCCAAGTCCCTATTTCTAACTTAAGCTAACAACTCAGAACAAAACTATATCTAAACTGCCACAGCATGTCCAATTTGTCAATGAAATTCGTAGGTACCTGTAGGTAGACAAGAATACACAAGTTTAGATAATCTTTTATTGATAAAATTAACAAAAATCTAAATTTTAAGACTAGCTGCAGAATCTTGCGATTATGTAGCTGGTCTAATTTGAAAACAAAACCGTTTTAAATCAATCCAAAACTAACAGAAATATATCCTACCTATTAAACAAATCTTTAATTATTAATTCAACACAAAGCAAATCGTTCATGCCAAAAGTAACCCAATGTTTGTGCCAATTTGAAACAGACAGAAATAATGTTTAATTAACCGAATGGTAACAGGGATCTATGCAACCTGTCAAACACTTTTTTTTACTACCAATTCGGAGCAGACAACATATTTTTGATAATTTGAAACCAATGAAATCATTCTTCAATCAACTTCAATCGAAACAGACTATAACCGATCGAGCAAATCTTTCATATTCATTCAATACAAACGCAATAGTTTATGTCGGCTTAGAACTTAACAAAATCATTGTCGAATCAAAACAAAACTAACAGGATCGTTTTTAATTTTAAAACTAACAGAACTATATCAAATCAATCTTTGAATCCAACGCATATATAAACTACTATGCTAATTCAAACGTACAAAATCGTTTCAAAAGCAAACCAAATAGAATTGAATCAAATTAACTCGGAAACAATTCAATCGTTTATACTAAACTGAGAACAATAAAATCGCATTAACCAAATCATAGCTATATTTGATTTTAGCAAAACGAATCTACTGTACATGATTCATAACAAAATCATTTTTAGTAATCCGAATATAACAGAATCGTTTTGAATCTAAACAAACAAACATGACTAATCGAAAGCAAACCCCAATCGGTCATATTAATTCAAACCAACTCATAAAACAAAATCGATGTTGAAGTACATACCTGGGCAGTAGGAAAATGATTCGATCATGATAACTTTTAATTGACAAAGGCCATTGTTGCCTCGACGTTTCTAAAAACAGTTGAACCAGTGGTTTTTTGTTTCTTCTCGTTGGCTTGTAGCGTGTCGTTCTCCTTTGACAGCACTGTAACTCCTTCCTCTAATGATTTAATCTTAGATTGCAACAGGGGAACGTCAGTGTAGTAACGTTCAAGCCAGGAATTGCATTGGGTACAAGGTGATTGATCGGGCCTTGGCATTACAGGTGAGGGTTCTTTCAAGTTACCAGGGGTATCACTGTGAAGCCTAATTCCTGGGAATTTAGGATCGTTCTTAAGGCACGGAGGTAAGTTGGAAACATAGTCATAGGGTTCCATAGAGCAGAGGCCATGGGAGTAAGGGTATTCTTCAGTCAAGAAACGTTCAATCTCGGAGTTTGATTCCTCGCTCAACACTATTGGCTTCTGGTTAACGTTTTGCTTGGGCTTGTTCCTAGCGCATATGGATATCCATCGTGCATTTTTCTTTCCCTTACTGCTCACACCAGTATCACCTTTGCCTTTCTTCCTTATAGGCCTCTTGACGACCGTAGTATTGTCTTTAGCACACGGGTCGGCCATGGTATCGGGTAGGTCAAAGTTGGGGCAATTCGAGGGTTTGACAGGGGGTAGAAGGGTAGGAGATGGCACGGTAGGCACAACTAGGGTTTCAGTGACCACAACCTTGTCAATTTGAACAGACTCGGGAGTGGCAAAGCCATTCCTTGATAGGAAGGCTTGCCAACAATCACCACTAAGGCTCAAATGGTGGACGATAATGAGTTTGATCAAACAGTGATGGAAAAGGCTGCTATCAGCCTTCTCACGCTTAAATCGTTTGGACATCTTGTAAAGACTACGTAAGAGATAATGTGGCATATTCAGAGGGTAGTCTATAAAATTCATCAATAACCGAAGATGATACAGAAATACCAAGCCATAACGACCTTCGCAGGTCACAAACTGCTTAACAATTTCCAAAAGATCGTTCCACCTGGGTTTGAGGGCAGTGACAGGCATACCTCTATCACAACTAGCAATCTTTCTTGATGTGAATAGGATCGGCCATGACACCTCGTCCACTTTGAAATTTTTAAACCACCTTTGCCTTGTAGCTGGTAGTCATGTAGCTGAGCTTAGGAATTCCTCATTTAGCTCGAGCTATATGTCTCCGACCTTAGCCATGTAACCGTCGAAGGTGAGGGCGAACTGTTGGGCAACCGAAAGGTTGAAACCCTTAAATCTTTGGATAAACACCAGCCAACCACTATTTTCCAAATCCTTACGAGCATTGTCGAATAGCAGGAGTGTTTGGCTGCCATTAGGCTCTATGCGCACCATAGGTGCCATAGACGAGGGCACACAATGAGCCGTGTAAACGTGCAAGGGTTTGGACAGGGTAAACGCAGGAATGAAAGCTCAGGGATTTCCCCAAAACCAATAGAGGTGACCCAGGATAGAAGGCATGCATTAATGCCCAAGTGTGCGAGGGTGGTGGAACGAAAAAAACCCATGCAAAACAGTCATATCCAACTGTACAATCGATGACGCATATGGTGATTCAAATCACTATTGGTGTATGCCAAAACAATAACCATTGAAAACTATGATGAGTCGACCCGCGTGTTTGCACAAGCATAGTGTTTGCATGGTTTTAAAATCAAAACAATATTTCGAATAAGGATTTGACCATAAAACTTATGCATTGTATGAAACTATTGAATTAAGGGTCTAATCATCATATTAATACGTTGTTATGAGACCATGAATTTGATCAAAAAAAATAGAACATCAAACCATCATTGAATCAAAGACTCGATCATAATGATTAGAACATCACCAAAGTCTTATAAAAAAAATGAAGTCATATTAACAAAACAAAAAATGTCAAATGAGTAAAGGTTTTGGTGTCTTGCCAATTGTGTGACCATAATTGAATTGGAAATGCAATGAACACATAGAAAAGAGTAACCATAATAATCCAGTGACGATTTTAATGCCATTGAAGTGACTTCGAAATCAAAGTTTTCATGCTTGCAGTCGTGAAAATGAGAACAAAAGGCAGTTGTGCAAATGCGCAAGATAATCATGTCGTTATATCCAAAAGATTGCGACGAGAATCAAGGGTTCCAGAACACTTGTGTAGGCAGCTTATAAAGATAGGATAAAAATGCGAAATGACTGCCAACAATGGTGACACACTGGTAGAAGCAGTTATCTCTGCCAAAAGAACAAATCCAGATTATGATAATGAGAAAAATTCTAACACAAAAATAACAACCAGAAAATCGTTTAAACATCATCATTAATCAAATATTCCAACAGTTCTTAAAGGATGAAAATTGATAATAGTCTTAAGATAAGAGAACCACGATATTAAAGATAAAATCCCCAATATTGTTGACAGAGCCATTGCTGCCAGCAGGCGTCCATAGCCTCGACAAGGTTGCCATTTAACCCACTCTGATATCTGTATCCTGCCAAGAAGTTCCAGATCAGAATAAAGGACATTTTAAGGTCAAGAGATTTCATACTTACGAATTTTCATACACCCGACATTGCTTCCCTGCCAGCGGGCCTGTTCAGTACCCCGATGAAGTTGTCTTGGCATCATGCATGCATTTACCCACTGCCAGCAGACCTGTTCAGCATCTCGGTGGTTTTACAAGCACTTCCCACAACTCTTTTATGATTTAATTTTTTAAAGATATATAATTGAGCGGGGTGACGCTGAAAATTACGATAGTTTAAACATATTTTTATAGACCTCAACAGAATTTTTTAGAACTGTCCTTCATTAAGATTCAGAGATGGTTTGTTTACAAAACCAACCTTCTAAAGCAGGGAGACATCTTTTGAGTTATTCCCTTAAGGAATAGGGACAACATAAGAAGATAATAAATGATCGTGACAGGCTTTTCTCAGATCGAAATCAGTTAACTTCTTTCAAACAACAGTCCTTGTTCAACACAGATGTAAATTTCAGAAGTATATAATTGATGTTTACACAATTTTTCAGTGGTCATTTCTGTGAAAGAATTTTCTGTTTTCTTTGTCTGAATAGTTTGAAATGCAGGTATGTGTATTTCCAAAAGCAAAAACTGATAAGCGCAAGGGGAAAAATCCAAACCGAAACAGAAAAAGAAAAGCAAACAAAAGAAAAATATTTACACAGTATACAAAGGGTTGTTATCAAGCGAAATATTTTTTCAGATCTTGGCCATTCACCAGATAGGCATTTGGCTGTCCCTCTAGATTTTGTAATCGGAAAGAGTTGGGACCCAATTTCTCAACAATTAAAAATAGTCCAAGCCATAAGTTCTGAAACTTCGTGTGCTCTCCCTTTCCCTCATGCGGTTTGTCCCATTTCAAGACAAGGTCACCTACTTCGAAGTTCCTATCAAAGGCCGAGTTGGCATCAAACCAACTTTTGACCACTAGTTGATGCTGATCTAACTTACGTTTAGCTTGAGCTCTTACCTCTTCTAGTTTCATTAAAGCGTTAATTCGATTTTCCAAAGGGGGACAGTTTTCTTCTTGTACTTTCTGCGACAACTGTAGTGAGGGAAGAAGAATGTGTGGTGGCAAAATTGCTTCTCTGCCATAAATGAGAAAGAAGGGAGAGTTACCTACAACAGTTTTTGGTGTTACCCTATCAGCCCAGATTGTGTTTAACAGTGCATTGTGCCAGTTTTTGTGATTTTCAGCTACCGTTCTCTTGATAATTTTAATCAAATTCTTATTTGTTGATTCTTCCAATCCATTGCCCTGAGGGTAATAGCTGGCAGAATACTTCAATTTAATTCCTTTTTCTAGAGCGAACTTGCTCATCTCAAGAGACGAAAAATAAGAAGCGTTATCGAATACTAAACAATCATGGATACCGAAACAAGTAATAATATTTGAATTTAGAAAGACAATTACCTGACTGGTATTCACAGTTCTTAATGCGGCAACTTCAGACCACCTGGTGAAATAATCTGTGGATGTTATGATAAACTTATGCTGCTGTGAGGATGACGGATTGATTGGACCTATAATATCAAGGCCCCACTGCTGAAAATGAGAGTCTACCGAAACAGGCTACAAAGGAAAGGTTGGCTTCTGTATTCCCCCGGATGCTTTTTGACAAATAATACACTTACGACACAAGGCATGGGCATCTCTAAAAAGCGTGGGCCAGTAATAACCGTCTCTCAAAACTTTATGGGCAGTGGTGTCACCACCAAAATGCCCACCATCTTCTCCTGCATGCAACTCTAGTAAGACTTTTTTTGCTTCATCTTTCTCAAGACAACGCATTAATACGCCATCAAAATTTTGACGAAACATAATACCATTAACCAAATGAAAGGAGGCAGACTTTAATCTTAACACTCTTCTCTTAGTGGGATCCAGGTGATGAGGGGCTGACCCATGTTCAAGACAAAATTTTATATCATCATACCACGGACTGACAGAGTTTTGTGCACAACAAATTGCATTTTGATTGTGCTGTCCTAGGTTTGACCTATCGTTTTCTTCTTAATGTCCTACTGATGAATCAACAACTAACTTGCATAACCCTTGACCTCTCACTATTTGAGTTGGGGTGATTTCTATGTCGTACTCCTGTAAGGAAGTGACCCAGTTTGCTCTCTTTTCGCCTAGTTCTTTCTGCACTAACAGATTCCTGACGGTTGGGTAAGGGACGATAACCTTGGTCCTGGATTTCAAAAGATAAGATCGGAAGTGATTGACTGCTTTGAAAACAACGTAGGCTTGCTGATATACCACTGGGTAATTAAGTTCTGCACCTTTGAAGGCAGATCTCATAAAGGCAATGGGTACTTCATTGTTTTCAATGTTCTTTTGAGTTAGGACGACAACGTAGGAGCGGTCGGAAGAAAATGTGTAGAGTGTGAAGTCTTGCGAAAAGTCGAGGCTCATGAGAGAAGGAGTGTCTATTATGACCTTTTTTATTGAATTGAAAGCTTGATTTTCTACGGGTCCCCAATGATATTGTGCGTCTTTCTTAATTAAATTCTGTAAAGGTTTGACCATTTCGGAGAAACTGGGGACGGATCTCCTGACAAAGTTTATCTGGCCTAAGAAAGATTTTTTGGATGAGGGAGGGGGGAGTTTCGAGATGACTTGATTCCTTTTAGGGTCGATAATCATCCCTTTGCTTGACACAATGAATCCTAGGAGTTTACCTTGTTCTACTGCGAAGATGGATTTTTTAGGATTTAAGGAAATGTCGTATTTACGACATCGTTGTAGAACGGCTCTTAAATGAGCTAGATGATCGGTTTTGTTTTTTGAAAATACAGTAACATCATCTAAGTAAACTACGATGGATTGATTGATTAAGCCTCAGAAAGCCATGTCTATAGCTCTCTGAAAAGTGGCACCGACATTAATCAGTCCAAAGAGCATTTTTCGATAAGCGTAGGTGCCCCATGGAGTGCGGAAGGTAGTTTTAAGTTGGTCTGGAGGAGACATCAGGACTTGGTTGTACCCTGAAAAACCATCCAATAAGGATAGTCTCTTAGAACCAGATACCTGTTGAAGGATCTGTTCCATGGGTGGGACAGGGTAGTTGTCTTTATCAGACACTCTATTAAGGTTTCAGAAATCGACGCAAAGTCGGATTTCCCAACTTTTCTTCTAGACAGGGACAATGTTAGAAACCCATTGCGTGTGCCTAACTGGGAAAATTATCTTAGCATTTAGGAGTTTATTCAATTCTTTTTTAACGGTCGGTTCGAGCTTAGGGAGCATTTTTCTTAATTTTTGTTGAAAGGGCAAGGTTTGGGGTTTCATAGGAATGATGTGTTGTATGATATTAGGGTCGAAAGTTTTAAGGTGATCATACGTCCACGCAAAAACATCTTTAAATTCCTTAAACAATTTAATAAATGCGGTTTTTTCTTGTTCAGAACACCCCACCCCTAAATTAATGCACTGTGGATTGTCATTAGTTCCCAAGTTGATTTTTTCATACAATAACGAGGAACTATTGGTTTTACAGTTGACCGATTTATGAATTTATCTTGAAGATCGTAAAACTTCTCTAATCTAACTACAGATTTAGGGATCGAATTTACCATGTCCGATGAAGATTCAGGAGTTCTCAGATATGGTATTACCGTGAAATCGCGCAAATTGTCGTCATGAGTGCATTCGTCAATCACTGCGCCTTGGAAAGTTTCTTCCAGATGCATGAAGCTAATGATCTGCTGATCATTGTCGAAGACTCTCCAATTCATGATGTTGTCGGGCACGGATGGTCTGAACAATAGTTCGACGGAGAATGCATCTGGGGACAAGCCTTCTGCAGGAAAGAGTTTGGAAGCTACGTTAGCTAATATATCAGCTTCAAAATTATTCAATCTAGGAATAGAATTTATATTGAAAGAAGAAAACTTATTCATTAAATTCCATACCTCGGATTGGTAGCTTTTAAGATGAGGAGACAGACAGTGGATAGAGTCTCTTACCTATCTAACCACGATTTCAGAATCGCCAAAGACAGTCAAATTTTGAATGTTCATATCTAAAGCTTTTCTGAGGCCCTGCAATAAAGCCTCATATTATGTTGTGCTATTAGTACATTCAAATTCTAACCTACATGCAATCAAGGTTTAGTTACCTGCCAGATCAATAATAACACAGCCTGCACCTGCTCCTTCTTTGGACTTTGGCCCGTCAAAATAAAGAGACCAAATTTGATTTTTATCGGGTGCATGAGACCATTGTGTAGAAGCTTTTGGCTGCACATATGCTACAATCTAGGACTGTTGTTCTGGGTTGGTGATAGCTGAAGTCTCGGCGATGAAATTACCGAAAAAGGTATCCATCCTTTGTATTTCGGGTGAATCCGCATAAGGTGTAAATGGTTCATTGGGATCATTCAAATCTGTGACCGTGAGCTTAAGGTAGCGTTCTCGATTTACCTTAATCTTATTGGGCTTGCCGTTCTCGGGCAGCCACAGGTGAGACCAATCTGTTGCGAAATAGTCGTGTAGCTGTTCCGACCAGTCCTTGCTTAAAAACAGACCATACACTTCTAGAATATCCACAACAATAATATCAATCACTTGATGAACTTTGGGGTTAGACGATAATCTTATAAGCACATTCCTTAATTCGCCTATGACTTTGACACTAGTTCGATCAAGCTGTATGATTTTTAAAGTGGATGGTTCAACTTCAGCATTAATCTTCTGACATACAAACCATGGAATCACATTGGATGATGCTCCTGAGTCTACCATACAATTGTGCACGTTTCTATTAAATATTTTGAAAGTTAACAAAAATGGAGGTACATTTCTGCGAGTACTAAGGGTGGAAGCTTGTGGCTTTTTACTCGCAGCTTCTAAAGCTAATTTATCTACATTTGTTACATTATTTATAGGAAGGCTTCCTTTATTGCGAGGATCAGAATTATTCTTAGCGGAAGTCTTCTGAGGAAATTTGTTTTGTACAACCTTGTTACTGTTTGAATTACCATTTTTACTATTCTCTGCGATATTCTGTAACATTTTTTGTAGCAGAAATGGAAATTTTAATAATTCATAAACATAAATGTTAGCCCTTAACTTTTTTAGATCTTCAACTAAATCATAATCAAAGTTGGGGTTTCCATGACTCTGTTTAGTTTCAGCTGGTTTAGATTTCTTTGGGGGCAAAGTTGTAGTGTCTTCGGAAGAAGGTTTGTTTGTTGTCTTACTCCTAGTATTGTAGGGATGTACTGTCTCGAAGTTAGCTTGAAATATGTTATCCAAGAAGTGTCCAAAAATGTTCAGAGAAGATTCTTCTTCTTGAACTGTCTCTTGTTCAACAACTTCCTCAGGAATCTCAGGGGGCATCAAGTTATCCTGGGCTTCTAGAATTGTTTGAAGGGCGAATTGCAGACTTTCTAGATTTAAGCCCTCAGTATTTGGATTAGGTCGGTTGGTGGGAAAAGGCTTCCTGAACGGGGGTTTGTAAGGCCCTTTGCTCGAAGAAGCTTCTTCGACCGTCCTTTTCAAATCTATAACTTGATTTGACAGTTTTTGAACTACCTTAGTTAGATTTTCTAAATCCGAGCTTTCAGGTTGCATTTTATTTTGAGCAGGTCTAGGGAGGATCTCGATCTTCTTTTTGGAAGATGAACTAGTCTCTGTTTCATTGCTAGTAGTTTCTTTTAAACTAAGGATATCTTTTTCAATCTGGCTGGCCTCTTCGAAAGCCTCTAACAATGTGGCTTTCTTAGATCATTTTACCCAAATGGCTATACTTTGATGTAAGGCTTTAGTATAGTATGCTATGATAAGATTCTCGGCAGGCATTGAATCGGTAGGGATTCGGTTCTTTAGTGTTAAGAATCTTTGAATAAAGTCTTTAATTTTCTCTTTGGGATTCATTCTTAAACTAGAAAGCTCCATGACTAGGACTTCCAGGGACTTATCGTCTCCGAACTTTTCCAGAAAGCAAGATTCAAATTTCTCCCATGACACGATGGTATGGGGTTGCTGGGAAAAGTACCAAGTTGAGGCATTGCCCTCGAAAGTATAGGGGAACAACCTACAGACTACGTCTTCATGCTCGACATTACGGAGTCTGATGGCTAACATAAACTTTTTAATGTGATCTTCAACGATCTGTTTAGAGTCAGGGTCAAACTTGGGAGGCCACTTCTCCGAATGTTTGGGTAAGGGATGCTGAGGCCCAGGTACGGCTACAACATCCTGGTCGAGCCAGGGTCTGGCAGGATTGTTCTATTTGGCCATTGGTGTAGGCGGTGTGGAAGGCTGAGTAGGGGAACTGCCTTCGTCAGAAGAGTCTTCTCCAGAAGAAGAAGGAGATGATGGAGGTGGTGAGGGTGGTATTCCAAATCCTCCTGCAACAGGAGTGAGGATTGGATCTGTAGGGTTTAAAGTGAGGTTAGTGCCTCCAAGTTGTTCTCTGATATCAGAGAAATCTAAAGGTTGGTCCAAAGGCCGATTTGGTTTCCTTAAACGGGCGAAGGCACTATGTGTTCTTAAGAGAGATTGGCGGACAATCTCTTGTACACCACCACCTGCAGGATTTGGGGTTACTGGTTCAACTGTGATCCGTAGATCGTCGTTTGATGTGGTTGTTGTTTGAGGGACGATGTTTTCATTTGAATGGATTCTTGTCACTATAGGTGAGCGGTTGGGTGGTGGAGGAGTCTTACGACCGCCTCGTGCCATTAATAAATTCCAGGCGCTCCTTCTAGCGCCATTTCTTGGCGGGCGAAAATGAACGCTCCCCAACTGGAGGAGTGGATCCGGTCCGGGGTTGTCTAAATAACCCAAGCCGTTTGGGATGATCCACCCCGACGGGTTTAGCGGCTCCGTTGGCCGATCTAAGTCCTAGGAAAATGAAAGAAAACTAACTAAAGGAACTAATCTAAATGAAAACAACAATTAAAGCAAACTAATAAACAAATCTGAAATAAATATATACAGTCTATTGTTTAATGTTATACAAGAATAATTCTATGAAATTAATTATCAACAGAATTAGATCCCAACTACAAATGTACAATATTTGCAGATTACAGATTTTAAATCGAAAACCTGAACAAAACCATTTGTGAGCTTTCCTATTACAAAAAAGCTATTATTTTTGAATTTTATAATTTTATGAAACAAAAATAAAATGACAATTATCAAAGCTGAATAATTAAAATAACAATCTGTACTATAAAACTAAACTATACATCTATCTAAACTACAGAAAATTCTCAAATTTATTATCTATCAAATTACAAATACAAAACTAACCTGAAGTAACGCTTCCTATTTGTCTTGTGCACAATATTCGATTCAGCTGTTTGGTGGGAGAAAACCCACACCAAATTCTCCACAAGCTTCTCATAAACAAGAAGCAGCAATGCTCTTTGAATACAAATAACAGAACAACAAGACATAAAACGACAACAATCTTATAATTTACAAATCATCACAGTTAGATAAATCCCTGTGTGAAGATCTGTACAAAACAATTCATTTGATCGAAAAGGATAAACCTTTACTCATCGAATTGAAACAGAGTGATTGTTGTGTTAAAAATGAGATACATAAGACATGGACAGATTTTAAATCACAACGCATTAACCTGTAATAAGCCTTGATCTCTAAAGTAGTCAATGACTTAATCACAAATTAGAATGCACAAAACCTGAACGAAAGTATGATAAATTGAAAGCTAAAGTTGTTACAAAAGATCCACTTCCATTCGAGTTTGTATCATTATAAATCCAGAGTCTTGTTCTCCCCACAGTGATGATGGGTTCTTTACAAAAAATAACAAGTATTTAAAGGCCATAGGGTAAAACATCCCTGTGGGAATTATCAAAAACAATTTACAAAAAATCAGGGAACAATCTCCCAAGTCCCTATTTCTAACTTAAGCTAACAACTCAAAACAAAACTATATCTAAACTGCCACAACATGTCCAATTTGTCAATGAAATTCGTAGGTACCTATAGGTAGACAAGAATACACAAGTTTAGATAATGTTTTATTGATAAAATTAACAAAAATCTAAATTTTAAGACTAGCTACAAAATCTTGCGATTCTGTAGCTGGTCTAATTTGAAAACATAACCGTTTTAAATCAATCCAAAACTAACAGAAATATATCCTACCTATTAAACAAATCTTTAATTATTAATTCAACACAAAGCAAATCGTTCATGCAAAAAGTAACCCAATCTTTGTGCCAATTTGAAACAGACAGAAATCATGTTTAATTAACCGAATGGTAATAGGGATCTATGCAACCTGTCAAACACTTTTTTTTACTACCAATTCGGAGCAGACAACATTGTTTTGATAATTCGAAACCAATGAAATCATTCTTGATTCAACTTCAATTGAAACAGACTATAACTGATCGAGCAAATCTTTCATATTCATTCAATACAGACACAATAGTTTATGTCGACTCAGAACTTAACAAAATCATTGTCGAATCAAAACAAAACTAACAGGATCGTTTTTAATTTTAAAACTAACAGAACTATATCAAATCAATCTTTGAATCCAACACATATATAAACTACTATGCTAATTCAAACGTACATAATCGTTTCAAAAGAAAACCAAACAGAATCGAATCAAACTAACTCGGAAACAATTCAATCGTTTATACTAAACTGAGAACAATAAAATCACATTAACCAAATCATAGCTATATTTGATTTTAGCAAAACAAATCTACTGTACATGATTCATAACAAAATCATTTTTAGTAATCCGAATATAACATAATCGTTTTGAATCTAAACAAACAAACAGGACTAATCGAAAGCAAACCCCAATCGGTCATATTAATTCAAACCAACTCATAAAACAAAATCGATGTTGAAGTACATACCTGGGCAGTAGGAAAATGATTCGATCATGATCAATTTGAATTGACAAAGGCCGTTGCTGCCTCGACGTTTTTGAAAACAATTGAACATGTGGTTTTTTATTTCTTCTCGTTGGCTTGTAGCCTGTCATTCTCCTTTGACAGTAACTCCTTCCTCTAATGATTTAATCTTATATTGCAATAGGGGAACGTCGGTGTAGTAACGTTCAAGCCAGGAATTGCATTGGGTACAAGGTGATTGATTGGGCCTTGGCATTACAGGCGAGGGTGTTGGAAAATATTTAATAGACATCGAATGACAAATATTTAACAGACAACAAATGCTTGTCATTGATGGCAAGTACAACAATGAAGATGGCATAAGTAATAGACAGGAAAATAGAAGAAAAGTTCAGGAAGATCAACAACACAACAATTGTCTAAATGCAACAATCCTCAGTCATCAAATCGAGGATTGATCTAAACTGTTGATCAGGCATGATCAAGTCCATTTTTGATCGTTGGATCCCCTTCAAAATTCCTGATAGAACGAGGGTCGTCAGATCTGAATATAGACAAGAAGAGATCGTTGAAGAGGAGGACATATCTCAGGCGTTAGATCCAAGCGCAGGATCCAACCATTGTTGGATCAAGAAGAACCCGCACGTCCTTTAAGGTATAAGGAGAAGCGGGCGTAATCGCGATATGCAAAATCACGACTTAATTTGAGCCGTCAGATCAAGGTTGAATCTGGATCGTTGATCTTAGTCCATGTCGGAGTTTCATGGATCGAGAGTTGAAGAGGTCAAAGAATATTAACTTCAAGAATCGTGAAATCACGATATGCGAAATCACAACTTAATCTGAGCCGTCAGATCAAGGTTGAATCTGGACCATTGATCTCAGTCCATGTCGGAGTTTTGTGGATCGAGAGTTGAAGAGGTCAAAGAATATTAACATCAAGAATCGCGATATGCGAAATCGCGACTTAATCTGAGCCGTCAGATCAAAGTTGAATCTGGACTGTTGATTCCAGTCCATGTTAGAGTTTCGAGGATCGCGTGTTGGAGATGTCAAAGAAACAATGCAACAAGAACTTCGAAATCGCGATATGCAAAATTGCGATTTAATCGCAACTGTTAAGTCAAGATCAGATCTAGACCGTTGATCTAACTCCATATCAGAGTTTCGCGAATCGCGACATCGAGAGGCAAAGAACCCAATGCAACAAGAATTCTGAAATCGTGAAATCGTGATTCAATCGTAGCCGTTGAATCAAGATCAGATCTGAACCGTTGATCTAACTCCATATCGGAGTTTCACGAATCGCGACATGGAGAGGCAAAGAACCCAATGCATCAAGAATGCCAAAATTGTGAAATTGCGATTCAATCGTAGCCGTTGAATCAAGATCAGATCTGGACCATGGAATCATAGGACATGTGGCAAGTGATCAAAATTTCGCTGACTTGGGGTCAACAGAGCATAGTGTCGAAAATCACGAAATGAGAAATCGCGAAAGCGCTTTTTGCATAGGTGCTTGGTTATGACCATAGTCATATTTGGGAAGGAGCTAGTGTATAAAAGTTCTGTATCGGAACTTCGGAGATCGTGAAATGAAGTGTCAAGACACTCAACACATGATTGCCGAAATGCCAAAACCCGATTTAAAGGCAATGTCAATAAAATACATCCAACGACGCAGATAAATTGGAGTATGATCGGAAGGTTACTGTTCTCTCTCACAGTTAAATCCTCAGTTACGAATCTGTTAGCGAAACAAACTCATGATTGCGAATCAGTTGGTGTTTTAGTTGCTCGGACAGTTGTCTTTCTTTTGCCGAAGGAAATGCGAAGTGCAACCGCCGTGGATACGTGTATAAAAGAAAATGAGACAGACTGTGGAGGGTTGGTCGTTCTGTATGAGAAAAGAATGAAACTGTAAGAAAAGGAAAATGAGAGGATGCGCAGTATGAGATTGAGAATATGTGCAGTGTGAGATGAAACGCAGAGCAGAATAACAGAATAAGTTGAAGAAGAGCAGAATGACAGAACAAGTTGATGCAGAGCAGACCTGCTGAACAGACATAGGAAGAAATGATTTGCAGAACAGTTAGAAGATGACCAGATGTAAAGAACAAAGAAAGATTGGTAAGAATTGATGTATCTGTGTAGTTGAATGTGTATATGTTCATTTATGTTCTAGGGAGGTTGGGAGGTGCTCGGGAGGACTGTTGCCCTCAGAGGTTCAAGTGAGAGCTTGAACACAGGAAGTTGTAGCTTCCATCTAGTTGCAGCCAGAGAAACCAGGGTGGTAGGGTGGTGCAAGGGAGAACAAGTGTTCTTTGTTATATAGGTTGGAGCTTGTGTAATTGGAAGTTGGTGCTTCCATCTAGTTGGTGCTGGAACATATAGGGAGTTGGTGCTTCCTTCTAGTGGGTGCTAGAGAAACCAGGGAGTTGGTGCTTCCTTCTAGTGGGTGCTAGAGAAACCAGAGAGTTGGTGCTCTCAAAC
>SNQJ01S0028515.1:111040-125031 GCA_010110895.2 Picea sitchensis | reverse complement strand
AAAGATGTGGTCATGAGTGTAATGATTATATTGAAAGTGGTCGTGAGTGTCTTGATTATATTGAAAGTTGTTATCTTTCTTTTTATTTTTACTTTTTAAGCAATCCAATAAAAGTACTTCTAACTTGAGAGTAAACTAGGGAACATATAGACGTTTGGTAAAGTATTTGACAAGGAAATTTATTCTAAATCATACTTACCAAGTTGGTCTTTTGGGGAAAGATTAAATCATACTTACCAAGTTGGTCTTTTGGGGAAAGCTTAATTGTGTAATCAATACAATGGGTTTGTAAGCATGGAATGGGTTTGTAAGCATGGAAAGGGATTTGAAAAAAATAAAGAAAATAAGAGGGAATGGTAGGAAGAGAGGGTTCCGGATAACTTTCCATACGTGACCTCGTGTTTATCCCCTGTGTTAGAGGGGGGTCTCGGATAACTTTCACAATTACTGGACTTTCAAACACTCCCTGGCTCAGACTCTTATGTTTGTTTTTGTAGCCTTGAAGAGTTTCCTCTCCAATCCTAAATCAAGGCTCTAGCCTAGACTAAATTGATGAACCCTTCAAACACAAAGTCTAATAACTTTTAATTAGGCGTTAATTTTAGTGGTTGTCTTAAGTCAAAAGGAATGAAAGTGAAACCAGTGATGTTATTTAAGAGACGAAAGAGAAGACCATCAGATGATACTGGAAACAAAAGTACTTATTTCTTCACAAATAAAGATTTGCCAATTGAAACTCTTTCACCAAACTTTTTGTAACTACTTTTCTCATATCTTTGAAAAGAAAAAACTCAAAACAAGATTTCACTCGACTACGAGCTCCTTAATGTCCTAATCATTCAAGTAAAGAACTTAAGAAAACTTTCTTTTATCTTGGTAAATGAAGCAACTTAACCTAAATTACTTTACTAAACAAAGAAATGAAAGATTTTTTTTATTGTTTTATGCTTTAAAACAAGAAATTTGAAAATGAATTATTTTCTTTTCTTCCAAATAAAAAAAGGGAAAAATGACGACAAGATAGGACCAAGAAATGGATTTTGTCCCAATCACAGATCGCAGGGAGTCACTGACAATACCAAGAAGGCAGATCAAAGCAGACTCACCAACTTGCCTAAAAACCCTATTTAAATAAACACAAGAAATCTTTAGTCAAAAGAAAGTTAAACTAAAGTCAGACCTAGGCTAAAGACTGTTATAACAAAGACCAGTACTAGATCAAGAAAACCCCTGAGGAGTGTGACTCCTGACAAGGAAGAGGATGACTACCTCTTCTTTTTACAAAAATTTTCTCAACAGGCACGCTACTAACGCTTCAACAACCAACGTATGTACACGGGGTGTCCAAGGGCAGGGTGCATATGCATGCGTACAGGCCTACTACAAGTCGTGTACACCTCTGTAACTCCTCAAAAAAATGAAAAAACAACAGTCCAACATAGGCAGGGAGTACTGGTATGGAAGACCAGCATCCATTAAAGACATAGAAGCTCACAGAAACTCGGAAAACAGTAAATAAACTGATCCAAAGCACCCAAAAGAAATATCCCCAATGACCCTAGAGTCATCCCCAGTACGGTCGCCAATTTTGCTATAGTGGGAAAACCCCTCTACGGACTACACCAAGGGTCTAAAGTGTAGGCAGAGAAAACCATCTAAAGTCTCCTGCTTTTAATCACTATCCCAACATTACCCTACAATCATACATAAAAGGCAAGAGAGAGGGATCCGGTAGGCCTACCCTAAACTCTGCATCCAGTGTCGATCCCTTTGTGCTTGGTTGTTTCCTGACTGCAAATCTCCTGCCAAGGCTAACCTACATTCATCAAAAGACAAACAAGAAACTACAAGAATTCATTCGACATATGGATTAGTGGGTTAGACATCATAAACCAGAAATGTAAACACATCATTGAAACTTAAGATGTCATTTGGCGAGACAGAAAAAGTACTTCTTTATATTAATCTCACAAAAGTCACTTACAACATGAGACTGGAACTGCTCCTCAAACTTGGTCCTAGTCTCCTCTTCACCATGCACCAAATGCTTCCACGTCTTCTTCTCCTCTTCAGTTCTCTCTTAGGGAAATGGCAAGGGCTTTGCAATTGGGGCAAAGGGGGATTGATAAAATGGGCAAAGTTTTTTTTTTCTCGTGCTTCTCCTTGCAATGGGACCCCAACCCCTTCTTTTATAGGCCAAAAGGGATAGTAACGATTGGGGTGACTGGGTATGGGTAGTCAAATGGTTAAGTAACGGCCCAGAGACCAGTATCCTATGCGATTTTCCACTTTTCTCGATATTTTGTGAGTGTACGTGGGCTGTAGTAGGTCAACAGGCGTGTGTACATGGGCAATAGTGGTGCAGGGCGCGTACACCTTCAAAGCAATGGTTTTTTTAAGATTTTGTTCAGTGATGGCTTGGAAAATATAACAACTTAGATGGCCCGATGTCAGGTATGCATGTCTGGTGCAATTTAGGGTTATAACAACATTTAAAACCTAGAGGAGAGGGGGGATGATAATCCAACTTGACCTTGCAAAGGCTTATGAACAAATCAATTGTCACTATATGGTCAAGACTCTGGAAGCATTTGGCTTTGTGCAACACTGGATCAACTGGATTTTCAACCTAGTGTCAATGACTAGTTACTCATTGTTAATCAATGGAGCCCCATCCAAACCCTTATGGCCCTCAAGAGGCATCAGACAAGGAGACCCGCTATCACATTTCATGTTCATTCTAATGATGGATGGACTTAGTAGGAGCATAAAAAGTGCAACTGCAGTGGGAGAAATAACTGGAATTAAACCTTTCGAAAACTTCCCTACCTCCACGCACCAACAGTTCATTGATGACACCCTACTCCATGGCACACCCATGGTCAAGGAAGAAAAACAATATAAAAGAATCTTAGAAGAGTTTGGGGAAGCCTTGGGAGCAGAGATCAATCATTCCAAGTCCATGGTATATTTCTTCAATACCAACCAAGCAATTCAAAGGAACTTGGCAAATATTTTGGGGTTTGAATGCAAAACCCTCCCAAGGAAATACTTGGGAATTCCCCTGATGGATAGATCTTGAAAAATGGCAACATGGGAAGCAGTGATCAAGAAGCTACATGAGAGGCTGAAAAATGGACTTACAGATCCCTCAACCTTGTGAGGAGAATTGTCTTGACCAAATCGGTTCTTCAAGCAATACCAACCTATATAATGTCGATGTCTCCCACTCCCAAAGGAATACTCCAAAAAATAAGATCCATCCAAAGGGACTTCCTATGGCGTGGAGCAAAAAGCAAGAAAAAATGGGCCCCTGTGGCTTGGGAGAAGGTTTGCAAACCAAAATGCAAAGGAGGCCTAGGGTTACAAGATCCACAGGTAACCAATGAAGCTTATGAGGCGAAACTCTGGTGGATATGGGTCAAAGAAAATTCAACAACATGGGAAACCCTCTAGAAGGCCAAGTATGCCCCAGACATCAATGACCAAGATCGAATTCTCTTTATGAGCACAAGAGAAGGATCAACCATCTAGAATCTATCCTGGCGCAATAAAACTTGGATCCAGAAACATAGTTTCTGGGAAGTGAGGAATGGTAAAACAACCAGATTCTGGCAGGATGCGTGGCAATAGGAACCCAGGTTGCAAAATATGAATAGGGAGGAACTCCAACAGGAGATGATCGCACAAGGAAAAATCAAAATCCATCACTACTGGAAACAAAAAAATTACCGCAACAGATGGAGTATAAGGGACAAACTCAACCCACAAAATAGAGATCGGATCACAAGAATAATGAAAGAGGTGGGGGAGGAATTGGGGAAAAGGAAAATTGTATTCTCAGAAGAAGAGGACCAACTAATATGGGGTAGGGAAAATGGAGGGGAAGTCAACTTAAAAGAAGCCTGGAATTATATTGCGGACTAGGACCAAGAAGACCCAACGCAATAGTGGTGTAAGATTTGGGGCAGCCCCTAGTGGCCAAAAATCAAAATGTTCAAATGGCTAGTACTTCATAATTGAATTCTAACCTGGGAAAACCTAAGGAAAAGAGGTTTCATCGGCCCATCATGATGCCACCTCTGTCAAGCTAAAGAAGAAACAACGAATCACCTCCACGACAATTGTAACTACATAGCATAGATATGGGACTGGGTAGCAAGCATATTCCGCCAGTCCAATAGGACCCAAGGTAACATCAGTGCAACCATCAGTAACTGGAACAAGAGTTACAATGAAAATTAAATGGTAAACCACTACTAGAACCTCATGCCAAGGAGGATCATATGGGAAATATGGAAAGAAAGGAACATGTGCATCTTCAAAAATACAAGCCTCTCGAAAGAGAAACTCAACGAAGCAATAATCTCACAAATCTGAGAAATGGTGCAGAGCCGCAACTTCTCAGTTGGAAGAGCGCAACTCACAGGCCAGGACTCCTGAATCCTGAAGACTTTTCACCTAAAAGACGGGCACAACATCACACAGATAGGGCGTCCACCGCAACTCCAAATAGGAGAGCGCAACTGGACACCTCTTCCGGCAGGGTTCCTCAAGTTAAATTTTGACAGGGTGACAAAAGGTAACCCAGGAATGAAAAGAATGGGAGGGGTAATCAGAGACAGTGGGGGAAGCATAATCTGGTTGTACGTTGGGAGCTTGGGAAACTCAACCAACAACACAATGGAATTTGGAGCCCTGGATCTTGGTCTCGAAATTCTAAACCAAGAAAGGATGACCAACACTATCATGGAAGGTGACTCCACCCTAGTCATGAACACAGTGAAGAGACTCTAAAACGACACTAGAGTGGGAAAGGTTTAGAAACACTAGCACCTGGCACACTCCCTCCAAAAAATCTATAAGCATCTGCAAGCGATTAACACTGTGGAGTTGCGTTGGGTACGCAGGTTAGCAAATGGCCTGGCGGACAAAATTTCCAATGAGGGGGTTAACAAGGAAGGACCGGAACTAGATACTACCTGGATCAACATTCCACAAGGAAAATTTAAAATTGACTACACTCCACTAGAGACAAAAGATCAAGACAACAACTTAAGCAAGGGAGGTCACATTGAGGAGGGCAACAAAAATCCTAGTGAAAGGATCGTAGGACTTAGGCAGGATATGACTACCCAACACTCAACTACCAATCACCATGTCGGATCAACTTATACAACATGTGAGGGTACGTAAACAATATTGTGTCAACAGTAATATTTGTGGGGAAAGCTCGTGGGAAAGTATCGATGACAATCAGCAGGCAGTTAATGACGTAAGCAAGAGGGATTGACATGGACTAGTATTGATCCACCACGCCAAGGACCGGGTACGGGGAGTTACACAATAGGATTTCAAGCGAGCAGAGGAAAGGGAAAGTAAAGGGATAATGGTCGATCCATCATGAACATATGTACCATGACGGGGAAAAAGGAGAGGAAGTTTCAACTCTACAAGAAGACCATGACTGGAAGGACGAGCCCGAAGCAGGGGAAGCTCAATAAGAGAACAAATAGTAGGAAAAGAGGCAAACAAAAGAGTGAAAGTGTAGAGGATACCAACAGACACAAGGGCAGGGAAAGGAGGAATCCTCGGATAGATAGAAACAGGTTGAGCGTGCAACAAAGGAGCAGCCATAGGCCAGATGGGATGGTGCGTATGAAGCGAACGAACAATAAAAGAAACCCATAGGGGACGGTAACTCAGAACAATCCTCTACGAGTTTCAAGGATGGAGCAGATGGAAAAAGATGAGAAAGGCACCTTTCATACTCTGGTTGCACTGAAATGAAAGGAAAAAATCACCTGGCTGAAGAAGGCAATCAATGAAAAGCGCAAGGGAAAAACATGGGATGCTCTGGTTCAAGAAGCAGACTAGGTAACCAACCCAGGAGACACGCAGCCCAGGGAAACCCTCTATCACAAAATGGTGGAGATGGCATGGAAAACAAATATGTCGAATGGAAAAGTGATCTCGGAGAGGGAGGACGCCAGACAGGAGAACAAAAAGGAACACACGAAACTGCTGAACAAAATCATGAGACACCTCAGCAGTCTAGAAACCATCACCAAACTGCTAACTGAGGTTGAGACGGACCAAAAATCCAAGTTGGAGCGGTTGGCTGCTCAATTCCACCTCTACCTGCACTACATCCATCACATGGACATCACGCCAGTCGACGAGAAAGGAGATCTAGCACATATCAGAAAGACTCACACAGTTCCCCAAAATGAGGATAACAAGGGCCAAGCGGATGAAAGGAAGAAACATATCATCATCCTGGACTAGTATCTGGTTACTAGTCCATTGTTAAGTTAGTCAGGTCAGTCTTGGGTCAATATCAACTTCTGTTACTATTATGTTGTTTATCCTTTTCATGTCATTTGTGCTTATGCTGTCAAAAAATGGATATGGTAGGACCGGGTTGGTTTCCCATGGTGGCAGTCCAGTCCTACCCCCTGCCTACTTCAGAAAACGAAACTTGGGAGCCTCTCGCCTGGTTTCGTTTTTGGTAGACCAGGGAGTTCCCCTTTTTTGTACCACAACCCCTCTTTAGTAATACAGGTTCTTAAACTCACTTACCAAAAAAACATACTTATACAAATTGATGTAAACTGTAAACACCATTTGTTTATGCTAACTGTATTCTACCTCCTGATATATAAGGGTCAAGGAAAGATTTATTTTTAATCATTACTCGAAATAAAGACCAAGTGAGATGAAATTTATTAAAAGTCACAATGATCCGGATTTCATGAGCAGAACGAAATGACTACAAATTATTAACAGGTGCTTAACACAAAATAACAAAGATACAGTAAAAATGGTTTTCTATTCAATAAGAAAATAATCTGAAACTGTAAAATGTAGTGGAAACAAGCTTGTTGGAATGGTGACGGCTTATCTCTGAGAAGAGATGTGACGGTTGCGCTCATTCGTAAGAAGATGATTACAATGAGGCTCTGAACACATTTTTACAATAAACAGGAATTCCAAAAACCCTAGACATCCAAAAAACTAACCCTAGGAGATGAAGCACCAAGAGTCATGTGGGCCCCGTTTGGGTAAGTTAGTACATCAACTTCCCGAGGTTGTAACTTTTGCATATGATCTCCGTTTTAGGCATATGATAGCCCGTTGGAAAGGTATCATCGAGGAGATTAATTTTGGGGGTTCAATAATGTATTCATATATTATTGAGAATATCTATCTCGAAAAACCTTCATTTAGGCCCTCAAAATGGCCCCAGAAGTTAAAACTGCTAAAAATAATAAATTGTCAAAATTGTCAGAAAACTGTTTTGAGCCAATTGGAAGAGGTGGGTGGCCACCGATATCCAACTAGATCAATCCTTCCTCCTTAGGAATCAATGGTCTCCATTTCATTGAGTTCCCCCATCAGATAAGGAAATTTATGTTGAATTTGGCCCCAGGTGAGCCACTTGCCTTGGTGTAGGAGCTGCCCTGCTTTGACGACTCAATAAAGTTGGATCCTTTGATGTTCAGTGCCCTTGATCTATGTGTCCACAATTTGATCATTGGATTCTTGTTGTATGCAGTCAGGGTTGAGCTATGTTGGTGTCAGTTTCTCTGCTACGTCTTAGGTGTCCAATAATGGTGGGAAATAAGGGCGAAGGAGATCCATGTTGAACATTGGGTGCAGGGCAAGGAAAGGAGGAATGTTGAGCTCAAAATAATTATCCCCCATGGACTTGGTGATGGTGTACATCCCATAACAGAGTGGGCGAAGCTTCCGATGGGGTCCCATAAGGCGTTCTTTCTACAAGTGCAACCAAACTTTTTCGCCCACCTGAAACTTATGTGGCACTCGATGTTGATCATGGCGCTGCTTGTACTTGTCATTGAAATTTTGTAGGATATCCTGAACCTATTGGTGGATGTGCTGGATCCGCTCAATGAACTAGGTGGCTTTGTCATATTTAGTGGGAGTAGGAGATGATTTGGTCAAGGTGACCACAAGGGGAAGTGCAACATCTATGGGACCCAATGGTTGGAATCTCAACCCCACCTAAAAGGGGTTGTGGTCGGTTGAGCTATGTAGGGATCAGTTGTATCTATGTTGGACACAGGGAAGGCTCTCATCCCATGTGCAAGGGTGATTTGAATTGTATATGTGAAGGACATGCACAACCATTTGATTAACGACTTCGGTTTGGCCATCTGTCTGGGGGTGGAAGGTCATGGATTTGGTGAGCTTGGTGTCCAACAGTGACCAGAGGCTCGAGAAGAATGTGTTGATAAATCTACTATCCCGATCTAAGAAAATGGTTTGTGGGATTCTAAAATGTACCTAGACTCGTTCAAATAAGAGCTTGGCAGCGGCCCTTGTTGTGATGTTCTTCTTCCAGGCAACCAAAATTTCCATCTTAGCAAAGCGATCAACATCCACAAAAACACAATCATTTCCCCGCTTGGTGAACAGGAGGCTCAACATGTATTCCATTAAGATGGATTCCCATGGCCTGTCAGGAGTAGGAAGAGGGGTGTACATGCCTTGTTTCTTAGTGGTCGGTTTGGCAATAGCGCAGGTAGTGCAGGACCTGATATACTTGATAACCTCTTGTCGAAGTTTTGGCCAGTAGAAATGTTGATGTAGCATCGCCACTATCTTTTTGACGCCGAAGTGTCCTACCACCCGACTGTAGTGGGCTTCCCATATCATCTTCGCTAGCTCACTTGATGGAACACAAATATGCCCTAGACAACACAACAGCCCATCCTGAAGATGGAAATTATCGACAACTGCATTTGCACCCAACATTTCGTAGGTGGTGGCGAAGTCTGGGTCTGTCTCATAGAGTTGGGGCCATACAGAGGTCTCATGGCCAGAGGAATCTAGCACCCTGGTGAGTGTCGCGATTGGCGGTCTGCTGAGGAAATCCGCGACGTGATTTGTGATTCTTGTTTTATACTTGATGTTGAGGTGGAATTGTTGCAAGTATGTGGACCACTTTTGATGGCAATCATTCTGCCATTTTCCTTGTGTCTGCATGAAATGCAGTGGATTATGATCAGTGTGGATGATTGTCTCATTCCCAAGAATGTAATGTCTCCACTAGCGTCAGGCTTAAACAATGGAGTACATTTATTTGTCATAAGTAGGGTACTTATGGACAACATCTGATAGTTTCTCACTATGATAGGACACGGGGTGGTCGTGCTAAGTGAGAACGACGCCCACCGCACAGTCTGAAGCATCTGTCTCGATCTCAAAGGGATGTTGTAGGTCTGGTAGTGAAAGTATTGGGGCTAAGCACAAGCGCTGCTTCAAATCGTCGAACGCTTGTTGTTGGGACCGGCGCCACACAAATTTCTCCTTACCACCACCTCTGGTTATTTGGCTAAGGGCCCATGCAATATGGGAGATTCCCAACACGAACCTGCGGTGGAAATTGGCAAGGCCCAAGAAACTCTGAAGCTCAGTGAGTGTGGTTTGGGATGGACAGTCACAAATGACTTGGATCTTTGTTGGATCCACATGTGCATCATTCTCATCAATTATGTAGCCCAAGTAATGGACCCTGTCCATGCTGAAGGAGCATTTTTCCAGGTTGGAATATAGCTTGTGCTTCCGCAGGGTGTGCAGAACCTGCTAAATATGTTGCAAATGTTCGGCCCAAGTCCTACTGTAAATGAGAATGTCATCCAGATACACCACTACAAAATTATTGGTGAATTGTTGCAGGATATCGTCCATCATCATCATGAAAGTGGTATACGCATTTGTCAAATCAAAGGGCATGACCAACCATTCAAAAAGGCCTTCCTTTGACTTGAAGGTGCTTTTCCATACATATGTATGTTTTATCGGGACCTGGTGGTAGCCAGAGTTCAGATCAATCTTACTGAAGTATTTGGCCCCCATGAGTTGATCAAGGAGGTCTTTGATTCGGGGAATTGGGTACTGATTTCTGACTGTGATTTTATTCAGAGCCCGGTAATCAATGCAGAGTTTTCAGGTTCCATCTTTCTTTTGTACCAGCACGATTGGGATCCCGCAAGGTGATGAGATGGGATGAATGTGCCCCTTGTCGAGCAGTTCTTGGATCTGTCACTTGATATCCTCATTCTCTAACAGAAAGCGACGATAGATTAGCCCATTGGGAAATGGTGCATCGAGGTTCAGATCGATGGGGTGCTTGCCCTATAAGTGCAAAGGTACCCCGGTAGGTGAGGAGAAGATATCTGAGTATTCTTCCACGACCTTATCTACTTACTTCTACTGTGTGGAGAGGTCGGTTGCAGAGACCCTGGATGTGGTTGTGATCTTTCGCTTATTCTAAGAGTGAATCACGAAGAAGACAAACTTCCCCATCTGAGAGATGATCTTCCTGCATTGCTTATCAGATATCAAGGAAATAACACTAGGTGGGACTACCTCAGGTATCCTGTACAATTTCCTTTTCAAAGTAATAATGACACTACGAGGCCTAGACTCATATACAACATGAAGTTTCCATAAATAAGGTTGGCCCAAAAGAACATCAAAAACTTCGAGAGGATCAACATCACACAATACCTCGTCTTTGAAGGGCTTAATGTTGTACGACATTCGACACTGTTGGCTGACGCGGAGATCGCTTCCTTGGCAGTGGCATCCAATGGTGTAGGGTTGTGGGTACGGTGTTGTCGGCAGGGCTAGCCACTTGTCGAACTCTACTGAGATGAGGTTATTCTGGATACCACTATCCAAGATGAAGTACAGCGGGGTACCTTTTACCCACATCTATGAATGGAAGAGGCGTTCTCCTTCTTCTGGCTCGTCTGGTTCACTAGGCTGGAGCTTGGTGGTAGCAATGTTGGAACTGGGTTCCACATCAATGATTTGTCTTCCCCTTTCTAGTTCCATCTTAGAGTCTGAACCTGCATCTGATTCAGAGGCTTTCACTTCTCCCACTAGCGACTGCTTTGAGTGACAGTGAACAACGTTATGCCAAGGGCTCTTATGGAAGTCGCACCACTTCTCGGTATCTTTCTTTGTCTTTCTGGTATCCTTCTTTTCTTATGGCTTGGATTGGTTGTCCTAATATTGTCCATATTTGCTCTGTCCTTTTCTCTGTGGGTTGGGGCCACCCTTTTCTGGCTTTTGTTGTGAGGGATTCCTAGGCCCAAATTACCGTGTCTTTTGTTTGAGCTTCTGCTCAATTTTGACGGCATATCAGAAGGTTGTGCCCAAGGATGAGATTTCAAAAAATTCCATTTCAGTATTGATGCATCTATGTAGAGCACCACGATACTTGAGCACCAGATGTTTCTCTGAATCTTTGATACCTTGCTTGGTACCTAAGGTATGAAATATATTCGTGAAATATGGCACTGCTTGGTCTCTTTCTTGTCGTAGTCTGGTGCATTTGGTATATAAGTCGTCATAAATTCCGACAGGGTAGTATTGTTCCTTAATAGCATCCCTGAAGGAATACCAGGTGGTCATGACTGTAAATAGTGAGGGTTCCTTTGTTTCATTTTTCTGACAAAAAGTTTCCCACCAATCTTTGACGTGGGGAACGACTTTGAGGAGCGCAAAAGTAATATTTTCTCTATTCAAAAAGTTATGGACAGAAAAATACCCTTCTAGTAGATTCAACCACTTGTATACAACATCTGTGTCTATCTGACCTTCAAATATAGGAATATCAAAGTTTATTTGTACCTTGAAGGGGGTGGTGCCTCCGCTCGAAGAAGATGTGTCGCCTATTGGTAGTCATCAAAGGATTTGCACGAAACTAAACATCATCTCATTCCTTTGTGTGTGAATTTTATGTGCAGAACAAAATGACTATAGATTATTAATAGGTGCTTAACACAAAATAACATAGATACAGTAAAATTGGTTTTCTATTCAATAAGGAAATAAGTTGAAACTGTAAAATGCAGCAGAAACAAGCTTGATGGAATGGTGGCGGCTTATCGCTGAGAAGAGATGTGATGGTTGCACTCATTCGCAAGAATATGATTACAATGAGGCTTTGAACGCCTTTTTACAATAAATAGGAATGCCAAAAACCCTAGACATACAAAAACCTAACCCTAGGAGATGAAGCACCAAAAGTCATGTGGGCCTCGTTTGGGTAAGTTAGTACATCAACTTCTCGACGTCGTAACTTTTTCATACGATCTTTGTTTTATGTGTATGATAGCCCATTGGAAAGGTATTGTTGAGGAGATTCATGTTTGGGGCTCAATCATGCATTAGGATATCATTTAGAAGCTCAATCCCGAAAAACCTTCATTAAGCCCTCAAAATGGCCCCGGAAGTTAAAACTGCTAAAAATAGTAAATTGTCAAAATTGTCAAAAAATTGTTTTGAGCCAGTTGGAAGAGGTGGGTGGCAATCGATATCCATCTAGATCAATCGTCCCTCCTTGGGAATCAATGGTCTCCATTGCGTTGAGTTCCCCCATCAAATGAGGAAATTTCTGTTGAATTTGGCCCCGGGTGAGCCACTTGCCTTGGTGCAGGAGCTGCCCTGCTTTGACGACTCAATAAAGTTGGATCCTTTGTTGTCGAGTGCTCTTGATCTATGTGTCCATAATATGATCATTGGATTCCTATTGTATGCAGTCGAGGTTGAGATCTGTTGGTGTTAGCTGCTCTGCTACATCTGAGGTGTCCAATAATAGTGGGAAATAAGGGTGAAGGAGATCCACATTGAACATTGGGTGTAGGCCAAGAAAAGGAGGAATGTTGAGCTCAAAAGAATTATCCCCCATGGCCTTGGTGATGGTGTATGACCCATAACGAAATGGCTGAAGATTTTGATGGATTCCTGTAAGGCGTTCTTTCTACAAGTGCAACCAAACTTTGTCACCCACCTGAAACTTATGTGGCACTCGATGTTGGTCATGGCGCTGCTTGTAGTTGTCATTGGATGTCTATAGGATATCCTGAACCAATTGGAAGATGTTGCTAGATCCACTCAATGAACCAGGTGTCTTTGTTAGCTTCAGTTGGAGTAGGAGATGAGTTGGTCGAGGTGACTACAAGGGGAAGTGCAACATCTATGGGACCCAATGGTTGGAATCCAAACCCCACCTGAAAGCAGATGTCGTCAGTCGAGATATGTAGGGCTCAGTTGTAGCTATGTTGGACATAGGGAAGGCTCTCATTCCATGTGTGAGGGTTATTTTAATTATACATGCAAAGGATATGCACAATCATTCGATTGATGACCTCTGTTTGGCCATCTTCCTGGGGGTGGAAGGTCATGGATTTGGTGAGCTTGTTGTCCAGCAGTGACCAGAGGCTCGACCAGAATGTGATGAGAAACTGACTATCCCAATATGAGACAATGCTTTGTGGGATTCCAAAATGTACCCAGACTCATTCAAATAAGATCTTGGTAGTTGCCTCTACTATGATGCTCTTCTTGCAGGCAACCAGAATCGCCATGTTACAAAAGTGATCAAAAACCACAAAAACACAGTCATTTCCCCGCTTGGTGGACGGGAGGACCAACATGTAGTCCATTAAGATGGATTCCCATGGTCTTTCAGGCATTGGAAGAGGGGTGTACATGCCCTATTTCTTAGTGGTCGGTTTGGCAATAGTGCAGGCAGTGCAGGACCTGATATACTTGCTAACCTCCTGTTGAAGTTTCGGACAGAATAAATGTTTCTGTAGCATCACCACTATCTTTTTGATGCCAAAGTGCCCTACCACCCGACTGTAGTGGGATTCCCAGATCATCTTTGCTCCCTCACTTGATGGAACACATATATGTCCCAGACAACACAACAACCCATCCTAAAGATGGAAATTATCAACAATTGTATTTGCACCCAATATTTGGTAGGTGGTGGAAAAGTTCGGGTCTGTCTCATAGCGTTGGGTCCATGCAGAGGTCTCATGGCTACAGGAGTCTAGCACCGTGGTGAGTGCCACGACTGGCGGTCTACTGAGGCAATCAACAACGCGATTGGTGCTTCATGTTTTATACTTGATGTTGAGGTGGAATTGTTGCAAGTATGTGGA
>SNQJ01S0028515.1:91046-109875 GCA_010110895.2 Picea sitchensis | reverse complement strand
TTCTGAACCTGCATCTGATTCAGAGGCTTTCACTTCGACCAGCAGCAACTTCTTTGAGTGGCAGTCAACAGTGTTATGCCAAGGGCTCTTATGGAATCCACACCACTTCCTGGTATCTTTCTTTGTCTTTGTGGTGTCTTTCTTTGCTTGCATCCTGGACTGGTTGTCCTGATAATATCCATATTTTCTATGTCCTTTGTTCGGTGGGTTGGGGTTGCCCTTTCCTGGCTTTTGTTGTGAGGTGTTGCCAAGCCCAAATTGTCGCGTCTTTTGTTTGAGCTTCTACTTGATTTTGACGGCATATCGGTAGGCTGCGCCAAAGGATGAGATGTCCAAAATTTCCATTTCAGTCTAGATGTGTCTATGTAGAGCGCTGCGATACTTGAGCACCAGATTTCTCTCTGAATCTATGATACCCATCTTGGTTCTCAAGGTATGAAATATATTCGTGAAATATGGCATTGCTTGGTCTCTTTATTACCGTAGTGTGGTCCATTTGGTATACAAGTCGTCATAACTTTCGACAAGGTATTATTGTTCCTTAGTAGCATCCCTAAAGGAATCCCAAGTGGCCATGACTATAAATAGTGAGGGTTCCTCTATTTCCTTTTTCTCACAGAAAGTTTCCCACCAATCTTTGACATGGGGAATGGCTTTGAGGAGTGCAAAAGTAATATTTTATCTATTCGAAAAGTTATGGACAGAAAAATACCCTTCTAGTAGATTCAACCACTTGTCTACAACATCTTCCTCTATCTAACCTTCAAATATAGGAATATCAAAGTTTATTTGTACCTTAAAGGGGGTGGTGCCTCCGCTCGAATAAGATGTGTCGCCTATTGGTAGTTGTCGAAGGATTTGCGTGAAACTATCCATCATCTTGTTCCTTTGTTGCATGAGGGCTTCCTCAATCAATAGTTTGAAAGGATCTATTTTCCCATCATCTTTATTTTCTCCTTCCATGAGAGGTCGCATGGGTGTGCGAGAGCTTTTGTTCTCAAGAGAAACAAGCTCGAGACCCAATTCTTTATACTCCGACCTCGTTGGGGACATGCATTAAGATGATAAGGAGAAGACCGCTCGGATACCACTGATACGGATTTTATGAGCAGAATGAAATGACTACAAATTATTAACATGTGCTTAACACAAAACAATAGAGATACAATAAAAATGGTTTTCTATTCAATAAGGAAATAAGCTGAAACTATAAAATGCAGTGGAAACAAGCTTGTTGTAATGGTGGCATCTTATCTCTAAGAAAAGATGTGACAGTTGGGCTCATTCGCAAGAAGATGATTACAATGATGATATGAATGCATTTTTACAATAAACAGGAATTCCAAAAACCCTATACATCCAAAAACCTAACCCTAGGAGATGAAGCACCAAAAGTCATGTGGGCCTCATTTGGGTAAGTTAGTACATCAACTTCTCGGGGTCGTAACTTTTGCATACGATCTTTGTTGTAGGCATATGATAGCCCGTTGGAAAGGTATCATTGGGGAGATTCATTTTGGGGGACCAATAATGAATTTTCCTACCATTGATAAGATATATCCTCAAAAACCTTCATTTAGGCCCTCAAAATGGCCCCAGAAGTTAACACTGCTAAAAATCGTAAATTGTCAAAATTGTCAGAAAATTTTTGGAGCCAATTCAAAGAGGTGGGTGGCCACTGATATCCACCTGGATCAATTCTCCATCCTTAGGAATCAATTTTCTCCATTGCATTGAGTTCCCCCATTAAATGAGGAAATTTATGTTGAATTTGGCCCCGGGTGAGCCACTTGACTTGGTGCAGGAGCTGCCCTGCTTTGACGACTCGATAAAGATGGATACTTTGTTGTCAAGTGCCCTTGATCTATGTGTCCACAATCTAATTGTTTGATGCATGTTGTATGCAGTCGGGGTTGAGCTCTATTGGTTTCATTTTCTTTGCTACGTCTGAGGTGTCCAATAATGGTGGGAAATAAGGGCAAAGGAGATCCACGTTGAACACTGGGTGCAGGCCAAGGAAAGGAGGAATGTTGAGCTCAAAAGAATTATTCCCCACGGCCTTTGTGATGGTGTATAGCCCATAATGGAGTGGGTGAAGCTTCCGATGGGGTACTGCAAGGCGTTATTTTTTCAAGTGCAACCAAAATTTGTCGCCCACCTGAAGCTTATGTGTCACTCGATGTTGATCATGGCACTGTTTGTACTTGTAATTGGACTTTTGTAGGATATCCTCAACCTGTTGGCGGATTTGTTGGATTTTCTCAATGAACTGGGTGGCTTTGTGAGCTTCATTTGGAGCAGGAGATGAGTCTTTCAAGGTGACTGGAAGCGGAAGTGAAACATCTATGGGACCCAATGGTTGGAATCCCAACCCCACCTGAAAGGGGTTGTGGCCGGTTGAGCTATGAAGGGCTTGGTTGTAGCTATGTTGGACATAGGCAAAGCTGTCATCTCATGTGAGAAGGTGATTTTAATTATACATGGAAAGGATATGCACAATCATTCGATTGACGACCTCAGTTTGCCCATATGTCTAAGAGTGGAAGGTCGTGGATTTGGTGAGCTTGGTGTCTAGAAATGACCAAAGGCTCGACCAGAATGTGTTGAGAAATCGACTGTCCTGATCTAAGACAATGGTTTGTGGGATTCCAAAATGTACCCAAACTCATTCAAAGAAGATCTTGGCAGTGGCCTCTGTTGTGATGTTCTTCTTGCAGGCAACTAGAATCGCCATCTTAGAATAGCGACCAACAACCACAAAAACACAGTCATTTCTCCGCTTGGTGGATGAGAGGCCCGACATGTAGTTCATTGAGATGGATTCCCATGGCCTATTAGGAGTAGGAAGAGGGGTGTACATTCCCTGTTTCTTAGTGGTCAGTTTGGAAATAACGTAGGCATTGCAGGACCTGATATACTTGCTAACCTCCTTTCGAATTTTCGGCCAATAGAAATGTTTTTGTAGCATCATTGTTGTCTTTTCAATGTGGAAGTGTCCTGCCACCCGACTTTAGTGGGCTTCCCAGATCATCTTCTCTCACTCGCTTAAAGGAACACAGATATGGCCCAGACAACACAACAACCCATCCTGAAGATGGAAATTATCGACAACTGTGTTTGCACCCAACATTTGGTAGGTGGTGGCAAAGTTCGGGTCTGTCTCATAGAGTTGGGGCCATCTAGAGGTCTGATGGTCGCAGGAGTCTAGCACCATGGTGAGTGCTGCGATTGGTGGTCTACTGAGGCAATCAACGACGTGATTGGTGCTTCATGTTTTATACTTGATGTTGAGGTGGAATTGTTGCAAGTATGTAGACCACTTTTGATGGCGATCATTCTGCAATTTTCCTTGTGTCTGCATGAACTGTAGTGGCTTATGATTAGTGTGGATGATTGTCTCCTTCCCAAGAATGTAATTTCTCCATTGGCGGCAGGCTTGCACAATGGAATACATTTATTTCTCATAAGAAGGGTACTTACAGACAACATCTGATAGTGTCTCACTATGATAGGCCATGGGGTGGTCGTGTTGAGTGAGAACGATGCCCACCACATAGTCTAAAGCATCTGTCTCGATCTCAAAGGGATGTTTCAGGTCTGGTAGTGAAAGTACAGGGGACGAGTATAAGCATTGCCTCAAATAATCAAACACTTGTTGTTGGGACCGTCCCCCCCAAAAATTTCTCCTTACCACCACCCCTGGTTATTTGGCTAAGGGCCCATGCAATATGGGAGAATCCCAACACAAACCTGCAGTAGAAATTGGCAAGGCCCAAGAAGTTTTGAAGCTCAGTGAGTGTGGTTGGGGTTGTCCAGTCACAGATGACTTGGATCTTGGTTGGATACACATGTATTCCATGTTGATCAATTATGTAGCCCAAGTAATGGACCCTGTCCATGCCGAAGGAGCATTTTTCCAAGTTGGCATATAGCTTGTGCTGCCGCAGGGTGTGCAGAACCTGCTAAATATGATGCAAATGTTCAACCCAAGTCTTGTTGTAAATGAGATTGTCATCCAGATATAACACTACAAAAATATTGGTGAATGGTCGCAGGATATCGTCCATCATCCTCATGAAAATGGTTAGAGCATTTGTAAAACCAAAGGGCATGACCAACCATTCAAAAAGGTCTTCCTTTGACTTGAAGGTGGTTTTCCATACATCTGTCTGTTTTATCGAGACCTGGTGATAGCCAGAGTTCAAATCAATCTTACTAAAGTATTTGGCCCCTTTGAGTTGATCAAGGAGGTCATTGATTCAGGGAATCGGGTAGGTCTGGTTTCTGACTGTGATTTTATTCAGATCCCGGTAATCAATGCAGATTCGCCAGGTTCCATCTTTCTTCTGTACCATCATGATTGGGCTCTAGCAAGGTGATGAGATGGGACGTATGTGCCCCTTGTGGAGTAGTTCTTGGATATGTCGCTTGATCTCCTCATTCTTTAACAAACAACAATGATAGACTGGCCCATTGGGCAGCGGTGCGTCGGGGGTCAGATCGATGGTGTGCTTGACCTGGCAGTGTAGAGGTACCCCGATAGGTGAGGAGAAGATATTTGATTATTCTCCCATGACCTTATCTACTTGCTTCTGATGTGTGGAGAGGTCAGTCATAGAGACCCTAGATGTGGCTGTGATCTTTCACTTATTCTAAGAGAGAATCATGAAGAAGACAAACTTCCCAATCTGAGAGATGACCTTCCTTCATTTCTTAACAGAGATCAAGAAAATACACTAGGTGGGACTACCTCGGGTATCCTGTACAATTTCCTATTCAGAGTAATAATAACACTACAAGGCCTAGACTCATATACAACATGATGTTTCCATAAATAAGGTTTTCCCAAAAGAACATCACAAACTTCGAGAAGAGCAACATCACACAATACCTCGTCTTTGAAGGGACTGATGTCGTATGATAGTCGACACTGTTGGTTGATGTGGAGATCGCTTCCTTGGTGGAGCCATCCAATGGTGTAGGGTTGTGGTTCCAGTGTTGTTGGTAGGGCTAGACGCTTGATGAACTCTGCTAAGATGAGGTTCTTCTGGCTACCACTATCCATGATGAAGTGCAGCGGGGTTCTTTTTACCCACATTTGTGAATGGAAGAGGCATTCTCCTTCTTCTAGCTCGTCTGGTTCACCAGGCTGGAGCTTGGTGGTAGCAACGGTGGCACTGGGTTCCACATCAATGATCTATCTTCTCCTTTCTGGTTCTGGCTCAGAGTCTGAACCTGCATCTGATTCAGAGGCTTTCACTTCAGCCACCAGCGACTACTTTGAGTGGCATTCAATAGTGTTATGCCAAGGGCTCTTATGGAAGTCGCACCACTTCCCGGTATCTTTCTTTGTCTTTCCGGTGTCCTTCTTTGCTTGCGGCTTGGAATGGTTGTCTCGATACTGTCCATATTTTCTCTGTCTTTTTTTATGTGGGTTGGGGCTGCCCTTTCCTGGCTTTTGTTGTGAGGGGTTCCCAGGCCCAAATTGCCGCATCTTTTATTTGAGCTTCTGCTCGATTTTGAAGGCATATCGGTAGGTCACGGGCAAGGATGAGATGTCCAAAAAATTCATTTCGGTTTGGATGTATCTATGTAGAGCGACACGATACTTGAGTACATGATGTCATTCCAAATCTGTGATACCCATCTCGGTGCACAAGGTATGAAAGATATTCGTCAAATCTGGCACTGCTTGGTCTCTTTCTTGCTGTAGTGTGGTCCATTTGGTATACAAGTCGTCATAACTTCCGACAGGGTAGTATTTTTCCTTAATAACATCCCTAAAGGAATCCCAGGTGGCTGTGACTATAAATAGTGAGGTTTCCTCTGTGTCCTTTTTCTCACAAAAAGTTTCCCACCAATCATTGACGTGGGGAACGACTTTGAGGAGTGCAAAAGTAATATGTTCTCTATTCGAAAAGTTATGGACAGAAAAATACCCTTCTAGTAGATTCAACCACTTTTCTACAGCGTCTCCATCTATCTGACCTTCAAAAATAGGAATATCAATGTTTATTTGTACCTTCAAGGGGGTGGCACCTCCGCTCTAAGAAGATGTGTCACCTGTTGGTAGTCATTGAAGGATTTGCGTGAAACTATCCATCATCACGTTCCTTTGTTGCATGAGGGCTTCCTCAATCAATAGTTTGAAAGGATCGCTTGTCCTGTCATCTTTCTTTTCTCCTTCCATGAGAAGTCTCTTGGGTGTGCGAGAGCTTTTGTCCTCAAGAGAAACAAGCTCGAGACCCAACTCTTTGTACTCCGGCCTCGTTGGGGACATGCATTAAGATGATAAGGAGAAGACCGCTCTAATACCACTGATATGGATTTTATGAGCAGAATTAAATGAATATAGATTATTAATAGGTGCTTAACACAAAATAACAGAGATACAGTAAAACTGGTTTTCTATTCAGTAAGGAATTAAGTTGAAACTGTAAAATGCAGCGGAAACAAACTTGTTGGAATGGTGGCAGCTTATCTCTGCAAAGAGATGTGACAGTTGCTCTCATTCGCAAGAAGATGATTACAATGAGGCTTTGAATGCCTTTTCACAATAAATAGGCATGACAAAACCCTAGACATCCAAAAACCTAACCCTAGGAGATGAAGCACCAAAAGTCAGGTGGGCTCCGTTTGGGTAAGTTAGTACATCAATTTCCCGGGGTCGTAACTTTTGCATACGATCTCCATTTTAGGCATATGATAGTCCGTTGGAAAGGTATCATAGAGGAGATTCATTTTAGGGGCTCAATCATTCCATCAAATATTATTGAGAAGATCGATCCCAAAAAACCTTCATTTAGGCCCTCAAAATGGCCCTGGAAGTTAAAACTGCTAAAAATAGTAAATTGCCAAAATTGTCAGAAAATTGTTTTGAGCTAGTTGGAAGAGGTGGCTAGCCACCGATATCCACCTAGATCAATCCTCCCTCATTAGTAATAAATGGTCTCCATTTCATTGAGTTCCCCTATTAGATGATGAAATTTCTGTTGAATTTGGCCCTAGGTGAGCCACTTGCCTTGGTGCAGTAGCTACCCTGCTTTGACGACTTGTTAAAGCTGGATCCTTTGTTGTCGAGTTCCCTTGATATGTGTTTCCAAAATATGATCGATGGATTCCTGTTGTATGTAGTCTGGGTTGATCTCTATTGGTGTGAGCTACTCTTCTACGTCTGAGGTGTCCAATAATGGTGGGAAATAAGGGTGAAGGAGATCCACGTTGAACACCGGGTGCAGGCCAAGGAAAGGAGGAATGTTGAGCTCAAAATAATTATCCCCCACGGCCTTGATGATGGTGTATGGCCCATAACGGAGTGGAAGAATCTTATGATGGGGTCTTGTAAGGCGTTCCTTTTTCAATTGCAACCAAACTTTGTCACCCACCTGAAACTTATGTGGCACTCAATGTTGATCATGGCATTGCTTGTACTTGTCATTGGACTTATGTAGGATATCCTGAACCTGTTTGTGGATGTGTTGGATCTGCTCAATGAACCGGGTGGATTTTTCATCTTTATTTGGAGCAAGAGATAAGTCGGTCGAGGTGACCGGAAGGGAAAGTGAAACATCTATGGGACCCAATGATTGGAATCCCAACCCCACCTGAAAGGGGTTTTGGTCAGTTGAGCTATGTAGGGCTCGGTTGTAGCTATGTTGGACATAGGGAAGGCTCTCATCCCATGTGTGAGGGTGATTTGAATTATACATGTGAAGGATATGCACAATCATTCGATTGACGACCTTGGTTTGACCATCTGTCTGGGGGTGTAAGGCAGTGGATTTGGTGAGCTTGGTATCCAACAGAGACAAGAAGCTCGACCAGAATGTGTTGAGAAATCGACTGTCCCGATATGAGACAATGGTTTTTGGGATTCCAAAATGTACTCAGACTCATTCAAAGAAGAGCTTGGCAGTGGCCTCTGCTGTGATGTTCTTCTTGCAGGCAACCAGAATCACCATCTTAGAAAAGAGATCAACAACCACAAAAACACAGTCATTTCTCTGCTTGGTGGACGGGAGGCCCGACATGTAGTCCATTGATATGGTTCCCATGGACTGTCAAAAGTAGGAAGAGGGGTGTATAGGCCATGTTTCTTAGTGGTCGATTTGGAAATAGCACAGGCAGTGCAAGACTTGATATACTTGCTAACCTCCTGTCGAAGTTTCGGCCAGTAGAAATGTTTATACAGCATCGCCACTGTATTTTTGAAGCCGAAGTGCCCTGCCACCTGACTATAGTAGGCTTCCCAGATCAGCTTCGCTAGCTCTCTTGATGGAACACATATATATCCCAGACGACACAACAACCCATCCTGAAGATGGAAATTATCGACAACTGTGTTTTCACCCAACATTTGGTAGGTGGTGGCAAAGTTTGAGTTTATCTCATAGAGTTGAGGCCATCCAGAGGTCTCATGGCTGCAAGAGTATAGCACAGTGGCGAGTGTCACGACTGGTGGACTGTTGAGGCAATCAACGACGTGATTGTTGCTTGTTGTTTTATTCTTGATGTTGACGTGGAATTGCTACAAGTATGTGGACCACTTTTGATGGCAATCATTCTGCATTTTTCCTTGTGTATGCATGAACTACAGTAGCTTATGATCAGTGTGGATGATTGTCTCCTTTCCAAGAATGTAATGTCTCCACTAGCGGCAAACTTCCCTGTCTGAGAGATGATCGGAAGTTTGTCTTCTTCGTGATGAGATGACAAACTTCCCCATCTGAGAGATGACCATCCTGCATTGCTTAGCAGAGATCAAGTAAATAGCACTAGGTGGGACTTCCTTGGGTATCCTGTACAATTTCCTGTTCAAAGTAATAATAACACTACGAGGCATAGACTCATATACAACATGATGTTTACATAAATAAGGTTGGCCCAAAATAACATCACAAACTTCGAGAGGAGCAACATCACACAATACCTCATCTTTCAAGGGCTTGATGTCGTACGACAATCGGCACTGTTGGTTGACGCGGAGATCGCTTCCTTGGCAGAGCCATCCAATGGTGTAGGGTTGTGGGTTCGGTGTTTTCGGCAGGGCCAACCGCTTGATGACCTCTGCTTAGATGAGGTTCTTCTGGCTACCACTATCCACGATGAAGTGCAGAGGGGTGCCTTTTACCCACATCTATGAATGGAAGAGGCGTTCTCCTTTTTCAGGCTCATTTGGTTCACCAGGCTGGAGCTTGGTGGTAGCAATGGTGGCACTGGGTTCCGCATCAATGATCTATCTTCCCCTTTCTAGTTCTGGCTCAGAGTCTGAACCTGCATCTAATTCAAAATATTTCACTTCGGCCACCAGTGACTGCTTTGAGCGGTAGTTAGCAGTGTTATGCCAAGGGCTCTTATGGAAGTCGCACCACTTCCCGATATCTTTCTTTGTCTTTCCGGTGTCTTTCTTTGCTTGCAGCTTGGATTGGTTGTCCCGATACTGTCCATATTTTCTCTTTCCTTTTTTATGTGGGTTGGGGCTGCCCTTTCCTGGATTTTTTTGTGAGGGGTTCCCAGACCCAAATTGTCGCATCTTTTGTTTGAGCTTCTTCTTGATTTTGACAGCATATCAGTAGGCCGCACCCAAGGATGAGATGTCCAAAAATTCCATTTCAATATGGATGTATATATGCAAAGTGACACAATACTTGAGCACCAAATGTCGCTCTAAATCTTTAATACCCATCTTGGTGCACAAGGCATGAAAGATATTCGTCAAGTCTCGCACTGCTTGGTCTCTTCTTGCCACAGTGTGGTCCATTTGGTATACAAGTTGTCATAACTTCCGAAAGGGTAGTATTGTTCCTTAATAGCATCCCTGAAGGAATCCCAGGTGGCCATGACTGTAAATAGTGAGGGTTCCTCATATTCGTTTTTCTCACAGAAAGTTTCCCACCAATATTTGATGTGGGGAACGGCTTTGAGGAGCGCAAAAGTAATATTTTCTCTATTCGAAAAGTTATGGACATAAAAATACCCTTCTAGTAGATTCAACCACTAGTCTACAAAATCTTTGTCTATTTTACCTTCATATATAGGAATATCAAAGTTTATTTGTACCTTGAAGGGGGTGGCGCCTCCGCTCAAAGAAGATGTGTCACCTGTTGGTAGTCGTCGAAGGATTTGCGTGAAACTATCCATCATCTCGTTCATTTGTTGTGTGAGGGATTCCTCAATCAACAATTTGAAAGGATCTCATGTCCTGTCATCTTTATTTTATCCTGCCATGAGAGGTCTCTTGGGTGTTCAAGAGCTTTTGTCCTCAAGAGAAACAAGCTCGAGACCCAACTCTTTGTACTCCGACCTCGTTGGGGACATGCATTAAGACGACAAGGAGTAGACTTCTCTGATACCACTAATCCAGATTTTATGAGCAGAACGAAATGACTACATATTATTAACAGGTGCTTAACAAAACATAACAGAGATACAATAAAACCGGTTTTCTATTCAGTAAGGAAATAAGCTGAAACTGTAAAATGCAGTGGAAAAAAGCTTATTGGAATGGTGGCAGCTTATCTTTGAGAAGAGATGTGACGGTTGCACTCATTCACAAGAAGATGATTACAATGAGACTCTGAATGCCTTTTTACAATAAATATGAATGCCAAAAACCCTAGACATCCAAAAACCTAACCCTAAGAGATGAAGCGTTGAAAGTCACGTGGGCATCGTTTGGGTAAGTTAGTACATCAACTTCCCGGGGTTGTAACTTTTGCATACAATCTCCATTTTAGGTGTATGATAGCTGGTTGGAAAGGTATCGTTGAGGAGATTTATTTTAGGGGCTCAATCATGCCTTTTATATTATTGAGAAGCTCAATCCCAAAAAACCTTCATTTAGGCCCTCAAAATGGCCCTGGAAGTTAAAACTGCTAAAAATAGTAAATTGCCAAAATTGTCATAAAATTGTTTTGAGCCAGTTCAAAGAGGTGGGTGGCCACCGATATCCACTTGGATCACACAATTGACTACAGAGGATTTATTGGAAGTCGTCATAATACCACGATAATACAAAATAATACACAGGATTTATTACAAGTCACAATAACACACGATTTAAAATTCAAAATGTTAGCATCTTTCTAAATCGATCGTATTTGAATTGATCTGCACATAAGGTTTTAATTTATTTTATCATCAGGGATATAAGAAAAAATATTATTGGTTTGTTTGGAGAGTGACATATTTTTTGGTATGCCAAACTATTGTTATACACACTAGATGCAAATTGGTATATAGACTCAGACTCAGCGAAAAATACCAACCATACTGAGTGAAAACGCTAATTTTCTACCAAAAGCGAACTATTCAATATGCACATAGAGTGGCGGACATGGAATTTAAACTCCAACTATATAACTGACAAAGAGGAATATAAAAGAATAATGACAAAACCAAAGAAAATACAATTATTTTGCTAACCTCTTTGTTGATTTTGGGGTTTTAAGACTGTTTTCTTCGCTTCTCTATGCTCTTGCTTCAATGTTCTCCTCTAAACTATTGAACTGTAATCTGGGTCTGCCTCTGTAATTCAATGTTCTCCTCTACATTGTTAAAGTCCAATCTGGGTATGTGTCTCTACACTACTGAACTACAATCTAGGTCTGTGTCTGCAACTACATAGAAAACATATTGCAATCTTGATCTCCAACTATATAGAAAAGAAATGACAAATATTTGTTTCTTTACATAAACTTGAGCATCTAGAAACTCCCACCAATTGAAAAAGAAATGATTTTGGAGTGGTATTATTGGAGATATTGTAAACAAACTTTATGCACAACCTGCACAAAAAATAGGTAGATAAAAACCATAGGAGGGCATGGACAGGTCGAAAACGTTGTAAGGAAAAGGCCAAAAGAGTCACACCAGGAAAATAAAAGGTCACATAAATAAATCGCGAAAGGGAAAATAAAACTCAGCCCACGAAAATAAAACTCACACCAATAAAAAAAACCTTCATAGGGCAAAAACAAATTCATGCACTATATGGAAAATAAAATCGTGATAAGGAAAATAAAATAGAAAAAAATTACAATAGGGAAAATAAAAACTGCCATTGGGAAAATGAAAATAAAAACCACTATAGAGAAAATCACGTCAACGACATCACTCCAATAAAAACCACGGTAGGGAAATGATAGGAAAAATCACATCACATCAATAAAAACACTGGCAAAACCAGGATAGGGAAAAAAACCAATCCAAACATTAAAATCAAGCCGGCGGCATCACTCCAATAAAAACCACGATAGGGAAAATCACAGCAATAAAAACTGCCATATGGAAAAACAGGAATCAAAACCACTCGAGGGAATCAACATATGCACTCCATGAATCAGGCCATTCAAAAGTCACATAGCACGTTGCAGTGCGAATAGCTAAAAACCAAAATCTATGATAATTAACTCAGTAAAAACCAAAATCTAAGTTTCTTAAACTGAGTAAAAACCAAAAACTAAAGTAATTCATCATTATTATCTTAATCACATTAAGCACTCATTTTAATGATGAACGAACATATTTTGTCATGCAAAGAAGTTAATGCTTCAAATGCTAACCTTCCATTTAGTGTTATGACTAAAAATATTCTGAGGATATAAAATAGTGTCCATTAAATGACCATTTATAATTAAAGCCTATTAAATCTCACTATTTATACACACAAACTTGAATACCAAAGTACTTTCTGAGTGCATTTCAACCAATTATTTAAAAAGAACTTATCCATTGGTTGTTTTAAATAATAGGATTTCGGCATCTTCAAATGAATCTGTGATCTTACTAGTGTCTATGTTTCCTCAACAGCTTTTATATGCCCAGTTCCCCTAAGGAGTTTCCAGAAAGATGCATTATGTTGCTTCTGTAACCTACTTCTTTTAAAACATATAATGTTTAAAATAAAAGCATTAAAGTTTGCATTATAATTTTTTTTAACATTAAGCGAACATGTATCTATGTTATTTATGGAAGCCAAGTACTCAAGCTTTTTCCGTGAAAAAATTTGAGTATGCCAGCATATCATATATTTTTATATTTAAATAATAAATAAATTGATATATGTTATTTAAACTTAAAATTAATTAATAATAATTTTATTAATTAATTTTTTTTAAATCATTTATATATAATATATTTCCATAAAAAATAAAATATATTATTTAACTTAGAATAATTTTAAAGTGAAAAATAATTAAAATAATTTTATTAACTAAATTGTTTCAATTAACTCTTACTAATTTTTAAAATTTAAGTTATTAACAAGAGTTGCATGGTAGCCTAGTCCCTGCCAGGGAAGAAACAATAAGTTTAGTCATCAATATCATTGAAATTCGAATCTGTAATAGACCTAATATGTGGTTTATGATATATGGTTTATGATATATTGGATCAAAAAATATAAATATTCTGCAAAATATGGCAAAGCCGACAGAAAATCCCACCTGAAACAGCCTATCCAATTATCGTAATGCAAAGGCCAACCCACTACATAGTGTCGTGCTTCCCTACAGGACCCATCTCATACTTATTTTAATCATGCATTAATGGTTTCAAACGAAGAGGCAGATTTTTATTGGATTAATAGTATAGTTTCAGAGTGCATGGGAAATAGTAGAAATTCATTGCGCAGCTATGTTGCTGGCCAAAACCTTGTCTCCTGACTGAACCTGAAAAATTTATTCAAACATATGCATTCACATTTTAATATAAATTTTGAAAGTCGTACATAAATTAAAGACATAATTAAATGCTTATTAAATGCTTGCAGGCACCTTTGCAATAAGGGATTTAAGTTTTTCACCAATCACAATTTTCAAAAATGGTTTAATTTAAAAATAAAAAATAAAAAAAAATCAATATAACAATGTTATATTTTGGAAAATTGTTTAAATTTATAATTAAAATTCTTAGTCAGTGAAATTAATGTCGAATCAATAGAAAACTCATTGCTATAGTCCTACTTTGGCAGGGACTAATAATGACCTTGCTATTTTTCCTTCATACGTCTCAATGTTTCACTCCCCATGGGGAGATATGAAATTCATAAGTCTTTAAGACACTATATGGACACACTTCAAAAATATGATAACTCAAAACAAATCCAACTTATGAGTAAAAACTCCTTTCACTAAGAACACCTACATGTTTCACACTACATCAATTCAACAATTTAAATGCACCAAACAATCGTGGTCTACTAAGTGTTCTTGATAGTATTGGTTGTGAACGAAATTATCGTTAAATATTTCCAAAATGCCTACAAGAGGTGTAGGTGTGGTATTGTAAGTACATATTTATATCATCCTCAAAACTCTTGTTCTTGCTTGGCCCTCCCACCAAAGTGGCCATGATAACATTTAGGTTATTTTCCTTTAGATTGTACCAAGAGTCATAACCTTGTATCCAGTTAATGAAAGATGGATTATGTTTGTATTCTGAGATCTACAACATGCAGAAAAACTTTGTGCAACACAGTTGCAAAGACTGCATAGTGAAACTCTTCGTCATTGAATTCTCAGCACTTATCATGTAGATTACAGACTGCACGATTTACTGGGAACTTTGATAATAATACTTAATAAAACAATTTATTCACACAGTGCTACTCTTTAACACACAGACTTACAAACATAACTCAGAAATACATCAACANAAACTTAATATATTATGAGCCAGAGCGTTGCGCGCTATTGCAAAATACAAGCTATGTCGAGCTTCGGCTCCAACTACTTCTACAACTTTACAAAACCAGAGCTTGTGCTCTCAGACTTATTTTGACTACCTTCACATAGATGTTGTTGATCTGTAACTATCAACTCTATTCTCTTTGTCTATGTGTCAACTACCTACAGACTCGAATATATATATACTAAGACTAAGACTTCCTCTAGAAGTAAAACTAACTCAAACAATTAAGACGATAATAAATTTTGACTGATTCTCATATGCATAACAGAGCTCGAGAAAGATAAAGATCGACTCATAAAATAAGCTCCTACTAACACTTCTCCTTGTCGTGATTGATAGACTAAACGACTTTGTTTTTCATAACAGACAAAATCTGTGTAAGTGTGAAGCTCACGACTTGTAATTAATATTTCTAACACTCCCCCTTAATTATAAGTAGGTGAGTTTACAAAATACAAAATTCACATCGAAATTTGAATTGACATGAAATTGCAAACATCTGCTAATATGTTGACTCCTAGACAACTGTGTAGTTTCGAAAATCCATCCATTTCCAAAGATTTTGTAACTATATCTACAACTTGTTCTTTAAACCTGCAAAATTATAAAAAAAATCTTTGTTATTCACTAACTATTTGATAAAATGATACATTGTATCAATGTGCTTGTTTTTCTTATGAAACACATGATTCTTTGACAACATGATAGCATAATTGTTGTCACAAAATACTGTATTTGGTTCTTGTTGTTCCTGTGGAAAATATTTTAACATTCATTTCATTCAAATTGCTTGACAAGTTGCACTTGTAGCTGCAACGTACTCAGCGTCAGCTGAAGAAAGTGTCACAATTGGCTACTTCCTTAATGTCCATGATACTATAATTGTTCCAAAATGAAATGTGTACCCCCAGGTACTTTTCTTGTCATCTATACTGCATCCACAATCACTGTCAGTGTATCCAATAAGTTTGAAATCTTCTGACGTAGAATACATAATGCCGAAATCTTTTTTTCCATTCACATATCTCAGAATTTGTTTGTCTGCCTTCCAATGTGATTCTTTTGGAGTTTCCATGAACCTTGAAGCTAGGCTCACTCCATACATAATATCATGCCTTGTTTTTTTTAGATACATAAGAATTCCTACCATCCTTTTATACAGTGTGGTATCCACCTTAGATACTTCATCTTCCTTAACTTCAATCATGTTATGACAGGTGTTGGAGCTGCTTTGGAATTTATCATATTGAATCTTTTCAAGATTTCATGTGCATACTTAGATTGTAAAATAAATATACCATCTTTAGACTGGTCAACTTCAATACCCATAAAATATCTCATAAGCCCTAAATCAATCATTTCAAATTCATCCTTCATGACTGAGTTAAATTTTTCTATACCAAAATCACCTGTAAAAATCAAATCATCTACATATAGAAAAACAATTAGCATATTACCTTGATGATTTTCTTTGATGTACAGTGTTGGCTCACATTCACTTATCTGTAATCCATTCTCAATAAGATAGGAATCTATGTGACTCTACCAAGCTCTAGGAGCTTGCTTTAACCCATACAATTCCTTCTTCAATCTATACACCTTGTTATCTTGTCTTGGAATCTCATAACCTTGTGGTTGTTCCACATATACTTCTTCTTCTAAATGTACATTCAAAAATGTTGACTTTACATCCATTTGATACACATAACATATTTTCTACGCAACAATGGCCAACATAGTAATGACTATGTCCATGTGTGCAACTGGAACATCTGTTTCATTGAAATCAATTCCAGGTTGTTGTGTAAAACCTCTTGCAACTATTCTTGCCTTGTGCTTCTGCACATTTCCATCTACATCTTGCTTGCTTTTATAGATCCACTTGACACTTATCACATCCTTGTCTTCAGGTACATCTACCAATTTCCATGTTTGATTGTTCTCTATGCATCTAATTTCTTCATCCATGGCTTGTGCCCATACATCACCTCTTACAGCTTCTTCAAAGGTTAATGGATCATCTATTTGTGAAAATGTAGCAAAAACGTAAAATGAATTTGTTGTGTCAACATTATAGATGATCTGAATTATTTTCGGCATGAAATGAGATCGGAGATATAATAAAGAAATGCACAGAGATATCGCAGATATTGAATAATATAACATAACTATATCTGAGATGCAACCATAAACACAGATATATAGTAATACATGATTTCTATTAATGAAATAAATGTACAGATGCTATAAAATATAGAGTGAAAGACTCGATAGAATGGTGGCAACTTATCTCTGAGAAGAGATGTGACAGCTACTCGCATTCGCAAGAAGATGGTTACAATGAGGCTCTAAAGGAATTTTTACAATAAATAGGAATGCCAAAAACCCTAGACATCCAAAAACCTAACCCTAGGAGATGAAGCACCAAAAGTCACGTGGGCCCCGTTTGGGTAAGTTAGTACATCAACTTCCCGGGGTCGTAACTTTTGCATACGATCTCCATTTTAGATGTATAATAGCTCATTGGAAAGGTATCATCGAGAAGATTCATTTTGGGGGCTCAATAATGCCTTTATATATCATTGAGAACCTTGATCTCGAAAAACATTCATTTAGGCCCTCAAAATGGCCCTGGATGTTAAAACCTGCTAAAAATAGTAAATTGCCAAAATTGCCAGAAAGTTGTTTTGAGCCAGTTGGAAAAGGTGGGTGGCCACCGATATCCACCTGGATCAATCCTCCCTACTTAGGAAGCAATGGTCTCCATTGCGTTAAGTTTTCGAGGGAGAAGGAAAAGCGTTTGTTGAATCTGGATCTTGGTGTGTTGTTTGTCTTGCTGGAGACGTCGCGTTGCTCAATTTGTGGAAGTCTATCCCGAACCTGTTGAGGTTGAGGTTGTTCAACAAGTCTAGATACATGAGAGGATGATGTGCAGAAGGAATATTTTCACTTTGCTGCAACCTTGTCAACCTGCTTCTGTTGGATAGAAGGTGCTTGGGGAAAGGTTGTAGTGGTTGCAGTATCATTTTGTTCTCCTTTTGAACAGATTGTGAAGAAGCTGAATTTTAGAGTATGAGATACTACCTTGCGACACTTTTTAGGTGGAATGGTAGTCGTAACTACCTTTGGTATTCTCTAGAGATGACCCCCCAAAGTAACAATGAAACTACGGGGTTGATACTCATAAACAACATGGCGTATTCACATATATGGTTGGCCCAAGAGCACATCACAGACATCCAGTGGGGCAACATCATATAATACTTCATCCTTGAAGGGATGGATGATGTATGATAATCGACATTGTTGGCTAACATGGAGATCTCATCCTTGGCGAAGCCACCCAATGTTGTATGGCTGCGGGTGTGGTATTGTCAACAATCCCAACCATTTGACAACCTCTGCTGAGATGAGGTTCTTCTGGCTTCCGCTATCAACAATAAAATGCACCAAGGTCCCCTTCACCCATATCTGTGAATGAAAAAGGCACTCCCCCTCCTTAGGATCTGTTGGTTCTTCTGGTTCAATTGATGCAGTAGCCAACATAGCAGTGGGGTCCGCATCAATGATCTATCCTTTACCATTATTTTCAGAATCAGATTCTAAATTAGGGTTTGGCTCTTTATCTTTGATCTCGGCCACTAATAACTGTTTTGAGTGACATTCATCGGTGTTGTGCTAGGGGATTTTGTGGAACTCGCTCCATTTTCCGGTGTCCTTTTTTGTCTTCCCGTGACCCTTCTTTTCCTGTGTCTTGGAATGGTTTTCGGGAAAAAATTTGTTAGGGTCGTCTTTGTCATACTTTGGTTGTTGCGGATTTGCAGACCCGAACTCCCGTTTTTTATGGTGCTTAAATTTATTCTCAATTTTAACAGCATATCGATAAGAAACACCGAGTGATGAGATGTCCAGAAAATCCATTTCAGTCTAGATGTATATGTGTGGAGCCCCACGGTATTTCAGAACCAAATATCACTCGGAGTCTTTGATACCCAGCTTGGTGTGCAAGGTATGGAAGGTATTGGTGAACTCCAGAACTGCTTGGCCCCTCTCTTGCCGCAGTGTAGTCCATCTCATGTACTGGTCCTCATAGTTGCCAATAGGGTAATACTGTTCCTTTACTGCATCCACAAAAAAA
>SNQJ01S0028515.1:79542-91036 GCA_010110895.2 Picea sitchensis | reverse complement strand
GAGACCCAACTTGCTATACTCGGACCTCGTCGGGGACATGCACTGAAAAAACGATCAAGAGCAGCCTGCTCTGATACCACTGATCCGGATTATTTTCAACACGAAATGAGATCGGAGATATAATAAAGAAATGCACAGAGATATCACAGATATTCAATAATATAACAAAACTATATTAGAGATGCAACCATAAACACATATATACAGTAATACATGATTTCTATTAATGAAATAAATGTACAGAGGCTGTAAAATACAGAGTGAAAGACTCGATAGAATGGTGGAAGCTTATCTCTAAGACGAGATGTGACGACTACTTGCATTCGTAATAAGATGGTTACAATGAGGCTCTGAAGGAATTTTTACAATAAACAGGAATTCCAAAAACCCTAGACAGCTAAAAACCTAACCCTAGGAGATGAAGCGCCAAAAGTCATGTGGGCCCCGTTTGGGTAAGTTAGTACACCAACTTTCCAGGGTCGTAACTTTTGCATACGATCTTCGTTTTAGGCGTATAATAGCTCGTTGGAAAGGTATCATTGAGGAGATTCATTTTGGGGGATCAATCATGCCTTTGTATATCATTTAGAACCTCAATCTTAAAAAACCTTCATTTAGGCCCTCAAAATGGCCCCAGAAGTTAAAACCTACTAAAAATAGTAAATTACCAAAATTGCCCGAAAGCTATTTTGAGCCAGTTGGAAAAGGTGGGTGGCCACCGATATCCACCTGGATCAATAGATGTTGCACAAACTTCCTATATTTTTTGGTAACAAACTTGCTAATGTTGGATTTGGAGATGTCGAACTACTTCGATTGCTTGTTGGAGTTTGTTGTGCTCTAGGTGTGGATTGTGCACCTACATATATCACTGGAGTAGTTTGAGTTGGGATTTGTGTCATAGTTCCAGGAGTGGAAGGGACTGGCCACTGACTTATACATGGTGTTTGAACCACTTGATCTTCTATGTCATCATTCTCAATAGAATCTATAATTATGACTGCCCTTTCTATGCTTTCATCACATGCTTCATTCTCCACAAACTGAACATAGCAACTCATTATGACTTTTCTTAGAATAGGATCATGTAGTTTGTATGCTTTTGTATCTTCAGACTACCCAAAAAATATATATTTATGTCCTTTGTTATCCAAATTCATTCTCATCTCATCAGGAACATGTGCGTATCCGACACAACCAAAAACTTTTAAGTGTGCCACATTATGCTTCCTACCTGTCCAGGATTCTTGAGGAACTTTGTTTTTCACACTCTTTTTTGGACATTTGTTCATGATGTATATTGCAGTTTCTACTTCCTCAACCCAATACTCATTTGAAAAATGTTTGGTTTCACACATAATGCGAGCCATTTCCATGATGGTGTGATTCTTCCTCTCTGCAATATCATTCTGTTGTGGTGTATACTGCGTAGTAAATTGTAAATACCATGAACTTTACAAAAGTTTTGAAACTCTCTTGAAACATATTCTCCTCCTCTATTAGTTTGTAAAACCTTGATGTAATAACCACTTTGCTTCTCCACAAGTGATTTGAACTACTGAAAACAACCCAATGAATCATATTTATGTTTTAAGAAGTAAATCCATGTTTTTCTTGAGAAATCATCAATAAATGTAAGAAGATATGTATTGTCTCCTATAGATGGTGTTTGCATTGGTCCACATATATATGAATGTACAATTTCCAATGGAGATTTTGCTTTATATGACTTAAGAAATGGAAATGACTCTCTATGTTACCTTCCAAAGATGAAACTTTCACATATTCTTTCGGGTTTTTCTATTAATGGAAAACCTTTCACCATATCCTTTGTATGTAGCAACTTCAGACCTCCAAAGTCTAAATGTACAGATATGAAATGTGAGAGCCATGGATGATCCTACACTTTAGATTGGAATGTTTCCTGCAATTCTTTCTTATTGTCTTCTTTTTCCTTAAAACTGGGTCCACTGCCTTTTCCTTCTTTGTAACTGCCTACACTTACTTTTTCTCTTTCTTCTTTGAATGCAGTGTCTAATTGCGCATCTTTTTCTTCACCGACCACTTGTGTTTTTTTTCTCTTCCTGGCTGGATTCAAAGTCAATGGAAACATTTTGTTGCTTTTCATATGAATTCTCGCAATAAGTTGGTTGCTTGGTGTTAGCACTAGAAGTCACCTATAGATTACGTTGAAGGTAGGCCTAGTACCCATCAGTTTATATGTCACAATGAATAAATTTAAAGGGGGTCGAATGGGTGCAAACTCAAGATAATATTGTTCTAACTCAGAAAACTGGACCAGCATGCACAAGCAGGTGAGGTCTTGATTAACTTTAGTCAGTAAGTTGTAGTAAGGGTGAGTAGGAGGAAGAACTAGAGAGAAGAATGTAGAGGTCTGCTATGGAAATCCAATTTTTCGACAACCTAAGGAGAAACAACTCAGAAAACAAGATCATCTTGGATTCAAAGTTTCATAAAAGGATGAAGAACATTACAACAGAACTGCAATCAAACCTACATTACAATATGGCCATAACAATCCATGTGAATCTTTCAATCATGGACACTCCAACATTAGAGGTAAACAATAGTCTAGCTCAACCATCGACTATAAAAAATTATCAAAATGACTCCTATATACTCAGAACAATTCTCCACTACCAGTAGAGGTCTACCTGAGTCTTTTCATTCAAGGCTTTACGTCTGCATGCTCTCTGGAAGACTGCACATGCAGTATTTTGTCAGATGTGAGCTTCTGTCAGACGCAATTGTGTTTCAGTATGAACCTGCAGAAGAACCGACTTGCTGACAATCCGGCTTTTCTTTCCATTTATGTGGTGAGACAAGGTTTCAACCACCTCTCTCAATTTCATTAACTACCTGTATCGGGATTGAAACATGGCTTAATGCCCAAGAGGAGGCCACACGCTGCTCTCAGATAGGATGCTATATAAACACATCATTGTGGGGCCACTCAAAGGTGGTTTGGGTTCACACCGCTTTTTATCTTACAATCCACCACCTTTTTCCACGTAGTCCCTTTGCTAAACCACGGTTTCAATTTTAAGACTACTCAAGAAAATTATCGCCAGAGCACATTGTGTCCCCGTAACGGACTGTGGTCATCGATATTGTGATCTTGAGCAAGGATTTATGATCAGCAGCTCAAATATTCCCTCTTCATATCAATGGATCAGATCTTCTCTTTTCAAATCGACGATCGAGATCTGCTTCGCGATTCGGGATTCGAACTTTTCAAACTTCAAACTTTATTTTCCCCAAGAAAATCCTCATGGCTAGTGATCCAATGACTCGTGGATCTTGGATTTGGACGACCGAGATCCACTTCGGGTCTTCGAAACTTCGACCACTTCGAGACTTCGAGAACTTCGGTGCTTCGGGACTTTGGGCACTTCGAGCGCTTCCTGTGCAGACCAAGGACTTAAAAAACCTAATTCCATTTACAACTATATGTGATATCATTTGGCTCCATGGGGGATGGCATGCTCCCTTCTACATTAGGCTATGGAGTCAAGCTCAGAACACCCTGGTGAGGAATACAGACCGATAAGTAAAAAAATGAAAAAAAACATACATGAGCTCCATAAGATCTTATTTATATACAATCCTAGACTAATTGATTTTTACATGGTGCTAGGTGAAAGAAAATTTCCACCATAGCCATTCAAGTAACTTCCTGACTGGAAGTTATTTTACTCTATCAGTGAATGATAACAGACGATGCAACCATGACAACAGAACGGTTACATCCTTCAACTTTCCTCCGAAGGATGAAGTTGAGATAAATATAGGCGGATCCAAGGCATGACGGAAATGCAGCTCCATGTACTCGCTGGTAGGATCATAGAACAAGTGGAAAACTCCAGAAAATTTGTAACGGACAGTTTGATCTGCTCCACATCTTCTCACACATGGTTGAATATATCTGGTAAGCACAGGTGGATGAGAAGTCGATGCACACTGACTGATCCCAGGTGGTGGCTGCTCACTTACTGGCTTTGGACAGGCTATAAAATGCACCTATGACTACTCATCTTCTTCTTCATGGCTCCCCTAAGGATCAGATTCATAATCATCATACACAGGAACCATGAAAAATCTCTACTCTTCATCGCCTTCGTTGGGATATTCATCAAACATGGGATTCTCTCGGTCTGTATATGCAACAACTTCTTCCTCGCAAGTAGGGTTGATCAAAACATATGATCCAGGGAAAGGGATATCCTCTGCATTTTCCTCATAAGAACAACAAACAACATCTGCCTCAGTCCCATATCCAGGAGAAATATCTACTGCAAAAAACATTTTCTCATAGACATCATAATTTTCAAAAGAGACATGTTGGCCTTCATGAACATCTAAAATAACAGATACACCTAAAATGATGCCAGATGTTTCTGGACTACATCCATCATAATGAATATCATCCAACACCTCTAGAACTTCATAGAATTTTTTTTCCTCCAAAGTAAAAAATTCATCACAAATATGGTTTTCATGGCTAGCAGAATCTTCATGAAACAAGGAAAACTCATCACAACAATTTTTCATTAATACACTCAGCTGGAAAATAATCTTTACAAAATGAATTGAAAGCTGCATGAAAACTATGCAAAGATTCGATTCTTGCAATGGGAAGAGATCAACACCAATCAAGAGCAGTTACTTTCAATGAATATATGCAAAGATTGATCTGAACAACTTTATGCACAATATGAAGTTGATGAATAAAATCATGAAAAAGGAGCAAGTGTTTAGCTGGTACCTCCCCCTCCTTTCCTTGAAACTTGGGAAGTCTACATTCCCATTCCTCTCTACTAGGTAGTGGGTTAGGGGAACCAACTATCTTTGAAAAATCACAGAAAGAAAACCTTTGAGCCAAGATTTTGTCCATTTTAAACCAGTGGAGTCGCCAATCGATTATTCAACCATGGAGTCACCAGGTGAATGATGTGTCGAATGAGTGTGTCTAGTCTTTTTTCATCATCAAAGACCAGATCTGATCGTTGTGTTCTCCCAGGGAGATTTAGGTGTATTTAGAAGCAACCGTACTGAAACAGTGGAGTCGCCTCAGTGGAGTTGCCAGGTGCAAGCATAATCTTCAAAGGTTCTGATATCTAATGCACCTTCAGAATCAGAAGTTTGTTGTTGTTCTACACAGGGAAAGGTATTCAATTCGTTCCCCAACAACGATGCCAGAAATGTTAGCACCGGAAGTCGCCTTCAGATTGCAGGAAAGGCTAGCCCAATACCCATCAGAGTTAGGTGGATTTTAGTTTTAAATGGATGGAGGTCAATGGACAAAACTCAAATTATGAATGATGTTTCAACACATAACTTGACAAGAAATGTACAGGGAAGTGATAGCCACTTTAACTTCAGCCAGGAAAATTGAGTTAAAGCGAGAACGGAGGGATGACTTAGTGAGAGAAGTGAACAAGACCATTATGGGCATCCGGCCTTCCAGCAGCTCGAAGATGAAAAAATAAAACTCAAGAGCAGTCCTGAGTTCATGCTTCAGACACCAAAATGTGTTTCAAGCAACACAGTCACAGCAACAGAATGATCAAACCTCCATCATCCTGCAACTGTGACAGCTCGACTAGATCCTCCATGCCCGAGCCATCTAATGTTAGAGAGAAAAGACAACACATGGAAATGAATGAAACTGATCACAACACCGCCATGATCAAACCTACATCATAACAACATAACGATCCTCAGCTGGATCCTCCATATTCGAGTGTTTCAGAAAACATTTATAGACAAAATGGAAGAAATAGGAAACTAACTTCTATTAAGATGAAAGTCTCAAATCGATTACATAACCAGAGAACATCTCTCGCATCACAAGCATTACAAAATTGGGAGCTCTTCTCAACCAATTAAATCCTTTCAAAATGACTCAAAACTACATATATATACTCAAAATATTTTTCCACTACAGCAGAGGCATGCTCGAGTTTCTCGTCCATACACTGTGTCTTCTCGGTCAGACTGTGCATGCATTCTTCTCTACGCACGCAAGCTCAAACTATCTGGGTTGACAAACTGCCTCACAGTCAGACTTTTCTGACTTTCCATTCATGGGGGGATATGATGTTTCAACCACCTCCCCCACCTTCATAATTGCTTCATCGGGATCAGGACGGACGAGAGTCAACTCTGCAACTGGAGAAAATGGATAAAATGCATATGGTGGGTTTTTAAACCCCTTTTCTCTCATTTTCTCGGCCCAGGGGCTAAATCCTTATGGAAAACACCCCCTTTACAAAGATATGTACTAACAGTATCCATTGCATTGAGTTCCCCCATCAGGTGAGGAAACTTCTACTGGATTTTTCCCTGGGTGAGCCACTTGCCTTAGTGTAGGATTTTCCCTACCTTGACAACTTGATAAAGATGGATCCACTGCTGGTGAGTGCCCTTGACCTGTGTGTCCATTATCATATCAGTGGATGATTGTTCCATGCATTCAGGGTTGAGCTCTATTCGTTTCATCTATTCTATGATCTTAGAAGTGTCCAATAATGGTGGAAAATATGGTCGAAGGAGGTCCACATTGAATACTAGATGCAGACCAAGGAAGGGTGGAGTGTTGAGCTCAAAAGCATTTCTACACACAGCCTTGGTCATAGTTTAAGGCCCATAATGAAGTGGGTGAAGCTTCCGATGGGGCCCGGTGAGATGCTCCTTTTGTAAATGTAATCATACTTTTTCGCCAACTTGAAATTGGTGTGGTACCCTGTGTTGATCATGGTGTTTCTTGTACTTAGCATTGGATTTATGCAAAATATCCTAGACCTATTGGCGGATGTGTTGAATCCGTTCAATGAATCTGATGGCTTTCTCGATCACAGAATGATCAGGGGAAGAGTATGTCTTCATGATGGCAAGAGGGAGTGCAACAACAATGGGTCCCAGGGGTTGGAATCCCATACCCACCTGAAATGGGCTATGGTCGGTGGAACTATGGAGAGCCTTATTGTAATTGTGTTGGACATATGGGAGACTCTCATCCCATGTACGTGGATGCTTAGAACTGTACATGTGGAGGATGTGAAAAATCATTCGATTGATGACCTCTGTTTGGTCATCGGTTTGGGGGTGGAAAGAAGTGTATTTTGTGATAGTGTTATCCAATAGAGACCAGAGACTTGACCAAAAGGTGTTGAGGAACCTTCTATCTTGGTTGGAGATGATGGTCTGTGTTATGCCAAAGTGGACCCACACTCATTCGAAGAAGAGCTTGGTAGTATCTATCACTGTGACATTCTTCTTACAGGCTATGAGGACGGCCATCTTCAAAAACCAATCAACGACCACAAACACATAGTCATTTCCTTGCTTCGTGGATGGAAAGACAGACATGTAATCCATTGAGATGGATTCCCAAGGCTTCTTGGGAATAGGAAGAGGGGTATATAAGCCTTGCTTCTTGATGGATGGATTGGAAATAGCACAAGAAGTGCAAGATATGATGTACTGCCTGACATCCTGCCAAAGCTTTGGCCAATAAAAATGTTTATGAAGAACGACCACAATTTTCTCTATGCCAAAATGTCCTTCCACCGGACTGTAGAGGGCTTCCCAAATCATCTTTGCACGTTCAGTTGTAGGAACACAAAGATGTCCCAGGTGGCATAAGATTTTGTCATGAATGTGAAAATCAGTGACAGTTGTGCCTGTACCCAAGAGTTGATATGTGGTGGCGAAGTCTGGATCTTGCTGATAAAGTTGGGGCCACTCAAACGCTTCATGTACGTAGGAATGGAGCACAGTGGTGAGTGCAGCCACAGGGGGGTGAATGAGGAAGTCAACGACATGATTGGAGATACATGTATTATACTTGATGTTGAGATGAAACTGATGTAGGTAGGTGCACCACTTCTGATGGCAGGTGTTCTGCAATTTCCCCTATGTTTGTATGAATTCCAAAGGCTTGTGATCAGTGTGTATGATCGTCTCTTTCCCCAGAATGTAATGTTTCCATTGACGACAGGCTTGTACAATGGAATACATTTCCTTGTCATAGGTGGGGTATTTCCGGACAGTATCGGAGAGTGTCTCACTATAGTATGCCACCGGATGCACATGTTGAGTGTGAACTGCACCCACAGCATAGTCAGATGCATCAGTCTCAATCTCGAATGGTTGTTGCAAATAGAGCAACGAGAGTATTGGAGCTGAGCACAAGCGATTCTTTAGGTCATCAAATTCTCATTGCTTCTCCTTCCCCCACACTAACTTGGCCCTACCACCTCCCTTGGTCACCTGGCTGAGGGCCCATGTAATATGGGAGAATCCCAACACAAACCGTCGGTAGAAGTTGTCTAGCCCCAAAAAGCTCTGAAGATCGACCAATGTGGTCGGGGCTGGCTAGTCACAGATGACTTGGATCTTAGCTGGATCAACATGTACCCCATGCTCATCAACAATGTACCCTAAGTATTGGACTGTGTTCATGCCAAAATAGCATTTTTTTAAGTTGGCATACAACTTGTGTTGTCGTAGAGTCCTCGAAACCTGTTAAATATGCTGCATGTTCTCCTCCCACATTCTGTTGAAGATGAGGATGTCATCCAAATATACCAGCACAAGGGATTTGGTGAAGGTTCTTAATACATCATCCATCAACCTCATGAAAGTGGCTAGTGCATTTGTTAAGACAAAGGGCATGACTAGTCATTCATAGAGACCTTCTTTAGACCTAAAGGTTGTCTTCCATACATTAGTTGGTTCGATGGGAACATGGTGGTATCTAGACTTTAGGTCAATATTGTTGAAGAAATTTTCCCCCTTGAGTTGGTCAAGAAGGTCATCAATCCTTGGAATGGGGTAGTGGTTCCTGACTGTGATTTTGTTTAAGGCTCTGTAATCAATGTAGATTCGCCAAGTCCTATCCTTCTTCAGCACCATTACAATAGGGCTTCCACAAGGGGAGGAGTTGGGTTTGATGTGCCCCTTTTGAAGAAGCACTCGGATCTGACACCTGATTTTGTCATTCTCTATCAGTGAGCACCAATAGACTAGTCCATTAGGTAGAGGTGTGCCACAGGAAAGATCAATTGGATGCTTGACTTGGCATTGTAATTTGTGTCGGTACCTTTGTAGGTGAAGAGAATATATATTTGTATTCTTCCACAATCCTATCCACTTGCTTCTACTGCAAAGAGAGGTGATGTGTAGAGGCCACAGATGTGGCGGCGACCTTCTGCTTAATGTGATCATGAATCACAAAGAAGATGAACTTCCCGGTCTATAAAATTACCTTCATTTCTTAGCAGAGATTAAAGAAATAGAAGTAGGTGGCACTACCTATGGGATCCTGTAAATTTTATTCCCAAAGTAATAATAACACTGCGGGGTCTAGACTCATACACAACATGACGCTTCCACAAATATGCTTGTCCTAAAAGAACATCACAAACTTCAAGGGGAGAAATATCACACAATACCTCATCTTTGAAAGGTTTGATGGCGTAGGGTAGACGACATTGTTGGCTAACACAAAGATCTCTTCCTTGGCGAAGCCAACCAGTGGTGTAGGGTTGTGGGTGGAGTGTCATTGGCAGGTCTAGCCACTTGATGACCTTTGCAGAAATCAGGTTTTTCTGACTACTGTGGTTGACAATGAAATGAATCGGAGCCCCCTTGACCCACATTTGCGAGTGGAACATGCGTTCCCCTTCCTCTGGTTCTTCTGGTTCACTTGGCCAGACTTTTTTGGTAGCGACAGTGGCACTAGGTTCAACATCGGTAATTTTCTTCCCTCCTTTAGGATTTGACTCGGAATCAGAATTAGCCTATGAATTAGAATCCTTCAGCTCAACCACGAGGGACTGCTTGGAGCGACATTCTTCGGTGTTGTGCCAAGGAATTTTATGGTACTCACACCATTTTCCCTTGTCCTTCTTTGTCTTCTCATTGCCCTTCTTGTGTTGTGGCTTGGACTAGTTGTCCTGAGGGCGACCATTTCGACTTGGTCCCTTGTTGTGTGGGTTGGGGCTTCCTTTTCCTTGATTCAGTTGTAAGGGGTTTGCAGATCCAAACTCTCTCCGTTTCTGCTTAAATTTTTTCTTGATCTTGACAACGTATTTATAAGTCATGCCCAAAGAGGCGATGTCCAAGAACTCCATTTCTCTTTGAATGTAACTATGGAAACAGATGTGGTTTTTGAGAATTGGATGACACTTAGAGTCTTTGATACCCAATTTAGTGCATAGGGTATGGAAAATATTGGTGAAATATGGTGTTGTCTGGTCCCTTTATTGACGTAGGGTGGTCCATCTGGTGTACTGGTCCTCGTAGCTTCCAACAGGGTAGTACTATTTTTTAATGGCCTCCCGGAAAGAATCCTATGTAGGGGCCACCACAAACATTGTAGATTCCTCCATGGCCCTTTGCTCAGAGTAAGTATCTCACTAGTCTTCAACATGGGGAATGACCTTGAGGAGTGCAAAAGTGTTATTTTTCCTATCGGAAAAATTGTGGACTGGAAAATATCCTTTGAGCAGACTCAACCATTTATCTATAGAATCCTCATCTATCAGTCCTTCAAATAATGGAATATCAAAATTTATTTTTACCTTAAAGGGGGTTGCATGGCCGCTTGATCAAGATGATTATCCTATGGGAAGTTATCGAAGGATCTACACGAAGTTGTCCATCATTTCATTCCATTGTCACGCGAGGGATTCCTCAAGCAAAACTTTAATTGGATCTCTTGCTCCATCATCTTTCTTTTCGTCCCCCATGGGTTGTTGTCGGGTTCGGCGTGACCGATCTGGCAATGTATCGATTGGTTCAAGTCCCAACTTCTTGTACCCAGATCTTGTCGGGCACATGCACGAAGAAAAATAAATGAAGAGTAGACCACTCTGATACCACTGATCTAGATTTAGGAGTGGAACGAACTAATTAACATACAGAATACAATAAACAAAAAGATATGGAAAATAACACAAACATCCAATGAACAATATCTTCTATTAAATAATGAAATAGACTGAAAATGTAAAACTGCAAAAATGAAAACTTGCTCAAATGGTGGTAGTTATCTTTGAGAGGAGATGTGGCTACTACGCACATCGGGCTGAGAAGAATGGATTACAATGAGGCTCCATGGGACTTTTTGATATTACTCATGAATTCCAAAACCCTATACATCAAAAAACCTAACCCTAGAAGGTGAAACGCGAAAATTCATGTGGGCCCTATGTGTAAGTTGGTGTAATTTGGTACCTCAACTTCCTAGGGCCATAACTTTTGCATACGACCTTCGTTTTAGGCACGTGATGTTAGGATATTTAGACACATAGGAGTTAGTTAAGATATACTTGGTCCAATGTGTCATTAGGTAAAAGTGTGTTTCTTTAGTATGCATTAGTATGCATTTGTAGTTAGGAAATCCGACGGTCACGATATGTTCCCAACATAGAGTGATCTGACGGTTCATACTCTCCTCGATCTT
>SNQJ01S0028515.1:34771-79492 GCA_010110895.2 Picea sitchensis | reverse complement strand
CGATCTTAATGGCCATTGATATGTGGATTAAAACTCGATTGGTCCATGATCTCTATTTAAAGAGAATGGAGGGTCATTTTGCGATGATCGATTGTGAGAAAATCTCTTATAAACTATCTTTGTAATCTTTTTCTTTTGCATTAATACACTGCTCAAGGTGGTCGCATTGGCTGGGGCCGTGGATGTTCCATGTAGGGGTTTTACCACGTGAAAACATTGGTGTGTTGATATTTGATCTGGTTATGTGAGTGGTTACTAAAGGTGTTCATCCTCTATTGGAATACCTGTGTTGTCGAACATGGTATCAGAACCTGTTTGAAGACCTACTCCTGTTGTAGATCGAGATCGTGAAGCCGAGTTTCCTCATCTCTGTTTTCTATCATTTTCGTACATTTATGGGCTGAGAGGAATGTTAAATTGCGTCCTGAGAATTCATTTCATTTAGGAAAACCTTTTGTTTCACTCGAAAATGTTTTCATTTTCCCAAGATACGACCATTGCAGTCAGATCCAGAGGTATAAAGCCTAAATACGCATATTTTAATTTTTGCAGAGTATTATTTTGGTTTTATTTCGGTTTTGTATTATTTATTTCTGGGTTGCTTCTCTTTTAGATATACGTATGTTCTTTTCCCCACACCTTATGCGATCTCAGGAAATTAGAAACAGATAGGAAAAGGTGCATCTTCCGAGTAAGCTAACCAAGATCTAACCCTTGTTGTCATCCAGAAGCAAAATTTTTTTCTTGTGTGAAAATAGTTTTTTTTAAGCACGCTCTCCAATTCCATCTTCAACAATAACAACAACAACACCAATCTTCTTCCTAAAAAATACAATATGTTTTGCTAAACCATTTGGTTAAAAGTTGTCTTATTAAGTAAGAGATCTTGAGTTCAAGTCTCTATTTTGTTACTTTTTTTGAAAAAATTCATGCTCAAATTGTAAAGTGTATTTCACTTCAAGTATAAAAGTGAATCACTATAAGTAGCTTTAATATTTTATTTTAGAGTTATTTATTTTGCATGCAACTTTTCTTTTATAAAGTAACTTCATTGTAAAAGTGATCCCTATCACGTGGTCCTTTGGTTACCATTTATGCATTTTTTTAAAAGGGCATAACTCTCACATCCGAAGTCTGTTTTCAGTGCCAGTTTTTTTAAAACCGCATAACTTTTCGAGATATTTTCATCCAGATCATCAATTTCAGTTTTTAACTCCATTTTATCTTCATATTTAATATGGATTCTACAAGTAATCTCTTGCTTACCAACACCAACTACTTCCAATGGAAATCTCATATGGAAGATTTATTAAGAAGTAAAGGCTTGTACTGAATTACCTTGGGAGAGGAAAAAGCACCCACTGATGATGATAAGAAATTCAAATGGGCTAATAGGAGTGACGAAGCACATGGACTAATCGGAATGTCCATATCTATTCATTTAAGGTTCCACCTTAAAGAAATTTATAACCCCAATGAAGCTTGGGAAAAGATTGAATCTGTGTTTGGTAAACTCAATATTATTCGAGCACACCAGTTAGAAAATCAAGTACTGACCTTAATTCCAAGTGATTTTTCTTGCATTGGAGACTATTTATCTAACTTTAAAACACTCATAATTTTATGTGAAGAATATGAGATAGAAATGGAGGAAGAGACTTGCATCTATCTTATTCTTTCTAATCTAGGTAGTGCATATTTTGTGTTTGTATCTACCTTTTATGCCATGAGAGAGGCTCTAGGGAAAGCTTATCCAAAACCCACTCTTGAGTCATTTTTTGTTTCTTTGATTAGAGAGGAATATAAGCTTGTACAACTTGGAGTGATCAGCACTGTAGGTACCTCCAACAAAGCCTTGGTTTCCCAACAGAAAGATAAACCCAAGTATCCCAAGAAGCAACATCCTCTCTACAAAACAAACAACATATGGGTCCCAAACCCGCTTAGACAGCTTCAACTCCTAATGGTGACAAATGAGCGAAATATAAAAATAAGAAGACTAATAGACATTGCAACTTTTGTGATAAAGATGGTCATGATGAGTCCAAATGTTTCAAGAAGATGATAGCTTTAGAAGCAACAATGAAGAAGCACAACATAAATATTGATTCTACTTCTTCTTCTTCTTCTCATGGACATGCACTTTCTTCTTCTGGTTTCTCCTTCAATACAAGTTCTACTTCTTCTTCTTATGAGTGGCTTATTGAATCAGGAGCATCTTATCATATGGCTAAGGATAAATACATATTTTCTGCTCTAAATGAATGTAACACCAAGAAAATATTTGTTGGTGATGATAGATCTCTTAGTGTTGTAGGATCTGGAACAGCTCAAGTAGATAATGGTCATTTCAATGATGTATTATGTGTTCCAAATCTTTCTTGTAACATTCTATTAGTATATCAAATCACTCATTCAGGTGAAGGTAAAACCATAGAGTTTTCACCTCAACAAGTTGTAATCAAGGATCTAAAATATCCTAAGCATGTTGTTGCAACTTGAATTGTTGATGATATTACCAAGTTGTACAAGTTTGACAACTTTGGGTCATCATCTTTTTCATCATTTTTTGTTGCTCATAGCGATGACTTGAGAAAAGTTTTGCATGAGCGGTTTGGTCATCTAAACTATCGCTCATTGCAGCAACTATGTAATCAAAAGATGGTGATTGTTCTTCCTCTTGTTTCATGCAGAGATGGTGTTTGTGTCGGTTGTGTTATCGACAAACATCATCGGGACAGTTTTGACAAACGTGCCTCTTGGCACGCCTCAGGCCTTTTGCATCTTGTTCACAGTGATTTGTGTGGTCCACTTTCTTCTCCTTTTTTGGGAGGTGAAAGTATTTCTTAACTTTCATTGATGATTTTTCCAGACGCACTTGGGTTTACTTCTTAAAACTTAAGAGAAAATTTTTTGACAATTTTTTGGCCTACAAGGCCCTTGTAGAAAAACAATTTGGACATCAAATTCAAAAGCTAAGAACAGATAATGGAGACGAATATGTGAACAATAATTTTACAAGTTACTGCACTACACAGGGCATCCAAATGCAACACATTGTTCCATATACACCACAACAAAATGGTGTTGCTGAGGTAAATAACCGCACATTAAAAGAAATGGCTAATTCTATGATCCAATCTAAGGGATTAAGTCTAAAGTATTGGGCAAAAACAATCAGCTATGCAAATTACATAGTCAGTTGCACTGCCACAAAGGCTATTAAAAATATAACACCGGAAGAAGCTTGGACTAAAATTAAACCAGATGTAAGTCACTTCCGTGTATTTGGCAGCATAGCATGGGCTCACATTCCTAATGAGAAAAGGAAAGCATTACAACCTAAAAGTGAGAAGTGTATATTTGTTGGTTATTCTAAAGATGTCAAAGGTTATAGACTTCTTCAACCACATTGTAATGAAATTATTATTAGAAAATATGTTAAATTTGATGAAAATTTCTTGGCCTGGGAGCCTAATTCAGCAATTGTGCCTTCTTCGGCCTGCGAGCCATCTTCGGCGTCAAACTCTGACTCCGTCTACAGTTTGACTGTGGCGAGCCAAAAAACAACGTTTTGGGCCCCAAAACAACCCCAGACGTACAACAAGATGTGCTAACATGAAAACATACAAACTAAACCAATTGGATTAGGCAAGCGGCCACCCGTATCCACTTGGAGGATGTGTGGGGCTTCAGACAGCCCCAGAAGTGTAGAACCCACAATTACAAAGAAGTACAGAAGAACGTGCTGAACAAAAACGAACAGGAGGAGCCAATTGGAATAGGTGGGTGGCCAGCAATATCCACCTGGATCACTTAGTCATTGAACTCTCAGGAATTACCACACAGATTACAGACTGCAAGATTTACTGCGCACAATGATAATAATACTTAATAAAACAATTTCTTCACACAGTGCTACTCTTTAACACATAGACTTACAAAAATAATTAAGACATACATCAACACACAAAACTTAATATATTATAAACCTGAGCGTTGTGCGTTATTGCAAAATACAAGCTATGTCGAGCTTCAGCTCCAACGACTTCTGCAACTTTACAAAACCAGAGATTTTTCTCTCAGACTTATTTCAACTACCTTCACACAACGATTGTTCCTATCTAACTATCAACTATATTCTCTTTGTCTGTGTGTCGACTACCTATACAATCAGACATATATAGACTAAAACTAAAACTTCATGTAGAAGTAAAACTGACTCAAACTATTAAGACGACACAAAATTTCGACTTACTCTCATCTACATAACAGAGCTCGAGAAAGATAAAGATCAACTCATTAAATAAACTCATACTAACACTTCTCCTTGCCATGTCTAATAGACTAAATGAATTTGTTTTCTGTGACAGACAGAGTCAATGTAAGCGTGAAGCTCACGACTTGTAATTCATATTTCCAACATGTATGAGATGATGGAGGCTCCACTGTGATGAACTTGCAATAATTTCTAATTTTCCATTTACAATGTGTATCCACTCAACTTTGCCAATTCCTTGAAGTGGCTTATGAACATTTTCGTTGGCTTTTGTTTCTTTGTTATCGCTAAAGCAGGGACTAGTTGCATAGCAACTTCCACTTATTTGTATTAACCACGTACCAACTTAGAGCACTATACATCATCACCATGTACCAACTTAGAGCACTATACCTCATCACACCAAGTAAAATTGAGGTGCACCTAAAACTTGAGATTTTTTAAAGGCGTAAGTGGTTGGAATTCGGTGAAACAAGATGTGAGAAGTTTGTATTGCTTGGTTGAATTTCAGTTATTTCTAAGTTGTTTTTAAAGGTGTGAGGGGTTAAGTTTGAATTGATTGGTTGAATTTCTTAGTCTTTTCTAAAGGTGTGAGTGGTTGGAATTCGGTGAAACAAAATGTCAAACGTAAGTTTGTGTGGGTTGAATTTCAGTTATCTTTGAACTTTTAATGTGGGAATCTTTTTTAAAGGTGTGAGTAGTTGGAGTTCGGCGAAACAAAATGTCAAACTTAAGTTTGTATGGGTTGAATTTCAATGATTTCTGAATTTTTTAAGTGTGAGTGATTGGCATTCGGTTAAACAAAATGTTAAAAGTTTGTATTGATGGGTTGAATTTCAGTTATTTTATTTCTTAACATTAGACTATTTAATACGGCCCAAAGCTCCTCTACCATACAAAATAAATCTATGCTGCATATTTTAATTTTGGATAATTGGAGATGGTAAAATAATTTTATTTTTAAATTATTTGTATGTGAGATAAATCAATTTAACATCATATAAAATTTATCACATCTAAAAAGATATTGGCATTTTTTTCTTGTTTAGATTGGCTGATTGTGATTTTATTATTTTTATTTAAATAATAATTTAAAAACTATTTTTTTTATCAAACATTTTTATTATATTTATAAGTTTTGGGTTAAAATTTCTTAGGTTTGGTTTTTTTTTATATTTTTAGGGCAAGTAATTATTGGATCTGAAAATATGAATAGTTATTTCTATATAATTAAGGCGCTTTATAAGTTTTTTTAGACTAAATATATTTCTACATTAAAAACAATTTAAACAAATTTCTTAGGTTTGGGTTTTTTTTATATTTTTAGGGCAAGTAATTATTGGATCTGAAAATATGAATAGTTATTTCTATATAATTAAGGTGCTTTATAAGTTTTTTTAGACTAAGTTATTTGGGAAATACATGTTGAACAATAAAACTTAATATAACTATAGAGAAAAAGGGGGCTTTGGATATATAGAATTTTAAAAGTAAATCGCTTCTATTAATTAAAACATTTTAATATAACAAAACTTCAAAAGGAAATTACGAGTATAAAAATATAATTAAAACATTTTAATATAACACAATTTCAAAAGGAAATTACGAGTATAACAATTTAATGATGGGAAGATCCGAGTAGGTGTTTAATTGATTACAAGAGAACCAAAAAATTGTCATACCAAAAGTCTTTATTAACAACATCGTCTACAGACCAACACTAACCTAAACCAAGAGATGTACACATAGAAACCAACTAGAAGCTACTCAATAGCAAATTTGAGAAAATAACAAAAATGAAGTAGTAAACAAATCTAATAGAAAAATGGAGCGTGCAAAAGCAAATAATTGCCAAAATCAAAGTCAAATGTTATAATTAGAGCATAAATTTATTCTAATACCCGGAATACACATACAAGCTCTGTAGGTGGTTGGTTGTTTGTCATATTTCTGTGCTTCTGGTACTAATGAAATATTTTCAAAATACAAGCTCAGAAATGTCGAAGTGAGAGAGAACCTCAACAAAAATAACACCATTTCCCTGGACTCCTAAGCCTATACAAGAAAATCCAGATCTATTGAACAAATATTATGATGCATCAAACCATATGCCCCATTCTGATAATGAAAGTCAGAAGACATCTAAACCTCAAACTTCATCCGAATAAAAAATACACCATGATGCATTTACCAAACAGAAGCATCTCCATCGAACAATGATCTATGGTATTGATATTCACCCACCTAGTATATACATTCAAATATCAAAATGACTACCTTGAGTCATCAAAAATACCACATGTCCTTGTTTCAAGTTCTGTTCTACTACAGGTTAATAATGCCTAAAGAATTTCCATACCTTTAGGCTCTTTCAGCGTGAGAAGGCACTGATGGAGAGCTTCGTCAAACCAACTTTCATTACATCATACCTAGTGTCATGTCACTTGAAGTGAAACCTAACATTAAATTATTGAAAATTTAGAGTCAATTGAAGTACATATGATACAACTCAATTATTGCATGCCCATGAAGTCTACTCAAAATGTTACTGCCAAATTTCCCCTTCACCGAAGCATTTATCTAACCACAAACTGTCTTCAGTCGCTTTGCAGCCTGCACAAATCCTGCAATCACCTGCAACTCATCCAATTGTTGTGCACAGAATAGAGCAAAAAATAGCGTACACAAGTTAGATGAAACGAAATTTGACTTAAATATAGACCAACAAACACAGTCACTTTACAACACTAGAAAATATGATAGATAAGATGCATATAAGACAGACACCAAATTCAATGCAAAATCCAATCAACCTAATAATATGCTTAAAATGCCATACGATATACTCGCATCAGAAAGTGACAACAAAATGAAGATCACGGAAAAGGATGAAATATCATTATTAATAGACGGGATGAAGCTGCAAATTAGTTCATTGGTTGAAGCTTCTGAAAATCTCAAACGTACATAACTATCTATCAGCAGCATAACTACATCATATGGAGGAAAGTAAGAAAGTGAACAAGCAAGTAGAGTTGATATTGCAATCATTGAAAAAAACCACAAGCATATTACTGAAATAAACAATCCCCATTCTTTGTTGCAGAGTCGTAGATAAAGTTTTAATACCTGTGATATGAAGTGTCTTTCCACTGCATGAACTAACTGCTCCTTTGAAGGGTTAGGACTTACTTCAACCTGTTTAACAATCATGGCGAGGAATCTATCATGATGGAAACTTCAAGATGACAGACAAAATTGTGAATTCACTTTAAAGTTAAAACCATTTCTCGGTGAGAACATTAAACTCACAAGATTGAAGTGCCTCCAATATCTCCACAGGGCTGTTGTTTCCAATTTGTTGAGGTTAACTCTCTGTACCATTGGTCAAGAAAATCGCATGTAATTCAAGGGTATAATCAAAATCCTTTCAAATATAAGTTCCATTCTCTCACACATAGAAACAGAGACCAGCATAAAAACCACTACTGTAAACTTGAATAGTCCTGCAAATTTAAAATCTTTACAGATACCCAGAACTAAAAGAATGGCATTACGGTAATCTAAATTTTCTTTACCGGCATTCCATGTGAAGATTTTGAATCTGTGGACTGCAAGTCACTGGCATTGTTTCGGCTGATAGTTTTGGACACGGAGATCGCCAGTTTATGAGGCCGAACTCTCGACTTGCAGGGTTTCTGAAACTCTTCAGTATCTGTAATAAAACAAGTATTATTAAACCACTGCTAGGTCTTGCACAGCCGATAGACAGGATCAACTAAAGTAAATATAGTAGAAAAAAATCATACTCGAAATTATAAGGCCTAATTGGGAGACTACAACATGGAATAAAATAAATCCTTATATGCACCTAAATCCGAGCTACTCCAGAATCTGTTCTCACAATCATTTTCGTCCTCTTCTTCATGGCCAGTTGGAGCTTCAATTACACTAAGCGCATTCTGCTGCAGCTTTACTTCTTCCCCATTCTTGAGAACCTGAAATTTAAATCACCCCAGAATCATCCTTGTCGTGAGAAGTCACTTGTCCTCTGGAGCGAATAAAACGCAGAAATGCTGGGGACTTACAAGAAAAATAAAAAGACACCACATCAGTCGAAGAAGGGATCGAAGACTTAGCTGGAAACATGGCATTGAGGTTGCCTCCAGATTCTTCCAACTCAATATCTAAAAGAAAAGAGCGCAGCCATTTCTGCGACGTAGAGCTCATATTTGAAATTGTGCTACCCACCCTTCCCCAATAAGAACCATCACCCCTTTCTCCAACTCCGCCTGTCGAACCGACTTCTTCTCAAAAGCTGTTTGCAGATGGCCTGGGCAACATCTGCAAAGCAACCCTCCAATGAAACCCCATCAGGTCCCCAATTCACGAATCTTCCCACTCCATTCCTCACCTCAAGAGGCTTCCCTCCATCCACTTCGCTAGAGATGTCATACCCTACATCCGTCATATGTTTCCTACAGAAAGCATGAATAGTAACCCCACACTCGCCCGACATAAATAGCAGTTGCTTAAAAAGCCCGGCTTCTTGAGCATCTCCGCATTCATCCCCAAAACATCCCCAGGCCAAAGACCTTGCATCAGAAATAGCAGGAAAACAAAAAGAACCCTCGCCATCCCCGAACGGAGATTCATACGATGGAGTTTCGTATAACGGACTGGAATTCCTTAAAGGTGTCGAGAAAGGAGTATAAAATGGCGTGTATGGCGGACTATCTGAGCCATTATAAGCAGACTTGGATGCAGAAGGAGAGATTGAAGGAATCTTTTGCCTGGAGGTTAAAGGTGTGAAGAATTTTTGCTCAATTGAATTATGTATATTGTCATTAGGAGAAGCAAGTTGCGATGGAGAAAAAAACGTATCAGAGAATACCTGTTCTGAAGAATCAGCCCCAAGAGGAAGGAGCAGGGCCTCATGCTGGTGAGAAATTAAAAGCAAAATGTCCCTCGCGGGGGAAATTGAAGCCTCTTTAAACTCCGAGAGCTCCAGAGGCGCCTGGCCCCAACTGCTAATATGTAGAATGGGAAGATGGTCTCCGTCCTCGGCACACGAAATACGATCCATTATGTCTCAACCGATCTACGCATCACAGCTCTGGATTTACAAAAATCGACCGAATTCAAACCAAATGCTCCCGCAACTCCCTGACGCTTCTGGAAAAAGGCTCCCGCAGTTCCCTGGCGCTTCTGGAAATCTCAGGCGCAGCTCCAATTTCTTAATTGCCCAGCTGATTCGAGGCCCGAGGATGGGTTGATGTAGTTCCATACTACTTCTGTCATTGCCTATTGTTATGACCACAGTGCAATTGGCCCTTCCCTCTCTACTCTGTTGTGTGAAATTGTCAAATCTATTAATTGTGTTTACATTGAAAGACGTGAAGCCTGCAATAACACATCAAACATATTAGCCAATCAAATTTCAGAAAAATATATTATTTTATTATTAAAAAATATATATATTTTGATTTCCTATGTTACACATTTGATATAAAACAAAAATCTAAAGTCAACTATAAACGAAACCTGAGAGTATAACGTTATTCGTAATATCGATATGTTTTTACTATGATGTGGTTTCTTCAGTGAACTATCGCTGATGAATTAAAGTTGATGAATCAGGTCATTCCATGCTGATGAATGTACTCTTGAATTAAAGTTCATTTTGTTTTCAAAATTAAAGATTATTGACGTACCATCGTTTCAAATATTAAGTTGTATTACATTTGAGTATAGAGTTTCAAATCTACCGATCGTTTAATCCATAGCGTTTCTCTACAATCTCTTTAGTTGGCTCAGTATTGGGTACACACTGTGTCTCGATACCATTTAATTTCTCCAATGGTAAGTTGGTGTTGCATTTAATGTACGAGTCGGTAGAGCTAGTGATGTGATTAGCTTAACTAGATGTCTCACTTAAATAGAAGTGGAAGTTGGTGTTGCATTTAATGTACGAGTCGGTAGAGCTAGTGATGTGATTAGCTTAACTAGATGTCTCACTTAAATAGAAGTGGACTAACTAGGGAGTAATTTTTTTTTTCTTATTTTTTAAATTAAATTTAATATATATTATTTAAAAACCATTATAAAATATTTGAAAATTCATAATAATTAATAAAAAAAATTAATAAAATTTGATTATAAAAAAATTAATAGAATTTGATTATACATTTTTGAATGAATCTAATAGTTAAGAATATGATTTTTTTCTTAATAAATCATAAATTCAAACAAAGAGATTAAAATCCAAAATAGAATAGGATAGAGTAAAATATATATATTACTTATAATTAGCATCAATAATATATTATTTTTATTATATATATAATGGCCGACACAGAATTATATTACTATTATTATTATTATATATAATGCCGAGGCAGAATAATAAACGATAGACCAACCACATATCAGAAATTTAGAAATCAACCACATATCAGTGCTGTGTGGTTTTCAATCGTTTGGTTAAGTATTGAGGTATCGATACACAGGCGAAGTACCAAAGACGCAGCTGGTACGTTCTTTGCGCTTGTGAGATCATTCAGACGAAAATATTTGGGTTGAGCGCGCATTCCAAATCTCTGCAAAACATCTTGTATCTTCTTTGTTATTCTGTATCTGATGGCACACCTTAACTTAACAACAGCTCGTGACGCTACTTCCTCCTCATCCTCCTCACATAGCAATACCAACAGTTATGTCTATGACGTATTCATAAATCACATAGATTAAGAGTATTTTTGGACCAGAGAGAATTGCAAGAGGGGGAGAACATTACTCCTCAAATCGAAGGTGCTATTCGAACCGCCTCCGTGCATGTAGCATTTTTTTCTCCAGGATATGCCAATTCACATTGGTGTCTCAGTGAACTCGTACTCATGTTGGAGTCGGGCTCAACTATTCTCCCGGTCTTCTACAATGTTCAACCCTCAGATCTTCGGTGGACGCGGGGCGGAAATAGAGTGTATGATACAGCCCTGAGCGTCCTCCTCTGTATCGTCCTGAGCATCCTCCTGTGTAATCCCTTGAGCATCCTCTTGAGATTCCTCGCTTGTGTCCTCTTGACTATCATCCTGCGCATCCTCCTCTGTGCGCGGGGCGAAAATGGAGTCTATGCTCGAGCCTTGCGCACACTCCAAAGGAAGACAACATTCGATCTTAAAAACAATAAATGGAAGCCACGACATGATTCCGACACTATTGAAAAATGGAGGAAAGCCCTTTCTGTTGTTTCACAAATAAGCGGTTTTGAGCTCAACGCATGTAACGGGTAAGGGCTTCCACTTCTTCCTTTTATTCTTACCTAATCCATTTCTCTTCCACTTCTCCCTCTTATTCTTACCTAATCCATTCTCCCGCTTGTTCTTTTAATTTCGGTTTGCTGGATTTTTTGGTATGTTATACAAGATATCTGTAGGCGTTCATTTTATTCTCCGTCTTATAATTTCCGTTTAGTTTGCTGTATTATTTGGTTTTGGTTTGCTGGATTTATAGGTATATCGTACATGATCTCTGTAGGTAGGCGTCTTATTTTTATTCTCCTTCATTTTTTCTTTCAGTTTTAGTTTGGTGGATTTATATGTTTATTTTTGTAGGCTTTCCTTATTAGTGATTTTATTGTGTAAAATTCAGTGACGAGGGACAGCTCCTCGATAAGCTCGTCCAACAAGTGTTGGAGAAAGTTATCAAGCCACCTCTGAATGTTGCTAAATATCCATCTGGCCTGGACGACAAAGTAAAAGATGTTGAAACTACAGTCTCGTTGCAGCGGCAAAGCGGGAGACCTCGAGTTGTGGGAATTGTGGGTCTTGGCGGGGTTGGAAAAACGACCCTCGCTAAAGAATTTTTCAATCGTGAGAGATCAATTAACCATAGATCCAACCCAGAGAGATCAAATTACTATAGTTTTTGCTTTTTATTTGATGTCAGATCCAGGTCTTTGCATTCCCTGCAGAGTATCCTTCTTAAGGATTTGACTCAATCTAATGTACAAATAAACAGCGTTGATGAAGGCATAGAGGAGCTGAAAAGGCATCTCTCATCCTCTCACCGGGCTCTCATTGTTTTAGATGATGTTGATAATATTAGTCAACTAGATGCATTATTTTCACCAATTAAAGATACCATTCATCCAGATAGCTTAATTATAGTTACATCTCGCAATAAGGATGTGCTTACAAGCTCGGGGATTGGTGAGTCATCCATTTACATGCTTAAAGGCCTCAATCGACGGCACTCGCAAAAGCTCTTTTGCTTGCATGCCTTCGGCCAGCCTCCCCAGCTGGCTGGTAATGATTTGGATGAAGTGGTTGGAAAGTTTTGGATGCCCGCGATGGATTGCTATTTATCTCTAAAAAGTTCTTGGGGCGCTTCTTCGTGGAAAAGATGATTTAGAATATTGGAATGCCCAATTGCACAAAACCTCCAAAATACTTCCCAGCGATATACAAAGCAGACTTAAAATTAGCTTTGACGCTCTGGATGAAGAGGAGAAGCAGATATTCTTAGACATTGCTTGTTTCTTTATAGGGGAAGACAGGGATACCGCCATAAGAATATGGGACGGATCCGGCTGGGAAGGATCGCTAGGTCTTCGCAACATAGAGAACCGATGCCTGGTCGAGGTCGACAGTGAAAATTGTATAAGAATGCACGACCACCTAAGAGACCTAGGCAGAGATATAGCGGAAAAGGAGCCCTCCGAATGTCCCAATCGGCTTTGGCGCCCAACTGACAACATTCTTCAAAATCTTTCCGGACAATCACCTGTACGTATTTTGAAACTTTAGACCGGCTTTCAAAATAGCGTTGTGTTATAAAAATTGAATCTGTCATGTTTTGAATTCTCATAACTTTATAAGAGATCAACTGTTTCTAACATTTCGGTGAAATAATTCAGGTGCGTGGAATTAGCGTGGTTCATGGAAATGGCGCTGAACTATCTTTCGGAAACCTTGCGGGCAGCTGCAACCTAACCAGGTTGCAGCTGCTTAGGGCCGAAGGATATTTTGTTGAACGCTTTTTCCACGTTGGACAGTTACCACAACTAATATATCCTTCAAGAACTGGGTCCGTACTGTCCATACCTTCCTGACTTCAATTAAAGAATCCTTACGAGTCTTACAAGATGCTTCACCTGGAAACAGCTCTAAGTATACGAATCCTGGTAATTTTGAGTATTTTGCTAGATCTGCTGCCTTTGTTGTTTGGTTTTTCTTCAAAATCTGTAAAATTGTTATTGCTAAGAATTGTCTCGGATGCCAAAAGGTTGAAATTTACAGGGCCAAACACACTTTAGTAATGTATGTGAACATTGCAGGCACCTCTACAGTTGAGGCAGTAATCTGCAGCTCCCCTTCAAAGGTTCCAAAATCCATTGGGAAGCTGAAGCACCTCGAAAAATTTGTTCTATACGGGAGTTATATTGACACTTTGCCAAATGAATTCTGTCATATGCGTTCCTTGAAACACGTCGAGTTAAAGCATTGTGCAAAAATCACTTTGCTGCCAGATTCAATTGGAAACTTAACAGGCCTCATTGTCTCTGGAATTGATGGGTGCTCAGGGTTTGCAGATGCTCCCAGATCCAGCTGGGAACTTAACGAGCCCTTCAAATGTCTTGAATTCGATGGGTGCTCAGGGCTTCTGTGGTGATGCCCTGTAGATTCAGCTGGGAACTTAACGCCTCCCACTTTGATTTACGCGGGTGCTTCACTTTGCCTACACTCCCTGACTCTGTTGGAAACTTGACGAGCCTTCAAAGTCTTGACTTGCGTGGGTGCTCCACTTTGCGGGCGCTCCCTGATTCGGTTGGGAATTTGACGAGCCTCCAAAGTCTTAACTTGTGTAGGTACTCTACTCTCCAGACGCTCCCACCCGTTGGAAACTTAACTAGCCTCCAAAGTCTTGACTTGTGCGGATGCTATACTTTGCACAGTCTCCCTGACTCAGTTGGTAACTTAACGAGCCTTCAAAGTCTGGACTTGTGTTAGAAATAGTAATTACTCAAATGCACTTTTCCTCGCTTCCATTGATTGAGCTTTATTCTATTTTCAGTTGAGTCCGCTTATGCAGGATCCAGAAACCATCAGAAGACATATATTCCCCAGGAATACTTAGACCAATAATGCCCTTCCATTGTTTTGCGTGTACATTTGATTCTCCATGCTCTCCACATTTTATCAGTTTTTTGCATCGTAGAGCCGCTTTCCGATCCGGTTCGCTGACTGTGGCAAGTTTCCTTCACAGAGTGGAAAGCGCCATCGGAATCGTGAGTCGCTGGAGACCGTGATTTCGGCAGCAGGTCTCCTCGCGCGGAAGAATACTCACCGCGACTCTACGCCGAATTTTCGCCAAAAATTTCCGCAGTCGTATTGGGCGGGGGTGCGTATCTTTAGGAGAAATTCCCCGCAACGAGCTGCTACGCAGAATCAAGGTCAATGCTTTTCATCTTTGTCAAGCGCTTAGCTTGTTTCCGGGCTACATCTCCTCGGGCCGAGCCATCATTCACGACCCTCACCCAAACAAACCCATCCCACGCCTCGTACACGCTTCAATCTTCGCCACTGGCGAACTATTGTTCCCCTACGGCCACCGCATCTCGCACTGCGTAAAACCCTGAATTGAGAGATCCCACGCGACGCTGTTCTTGCTGCCCTCGAACGCTTGAGTGTGAACTTAGCCAGAGGGAGAGACCTCATCGCTCACCTCTTCATTGTCCAAGAGCAAAGGTTGATTGATTCCGCCCGACCTCAATTTTTTTTTTTTTTGTCCAAGAGCAGCATGTTGACAGAGCTATTTGGTAGCACACACAAAGTTCTTTCGAATTTTTTCGATATGGCAAACTTTCTGAAGAACAAGCCGGCCCCGATCTTGACCGGCACAAACTAAATTGCGGCACATGCTGCGATAGCACCGTTTTCTAATGAGGTGGACGTAGGAGTCCGAAGTTCAAAACGCCGCGACCGCCTTCTTACCGCTTCTATCACCGACGCTCCTGGCATGCATAAGAACTTTCGCGCGACAGATCCGCAAGCTGCCCATCATGGATGTATGGAGGAATCCATCCTCACACGCATAACAAAGGCGAAATGCGATCAAGCTTGGAAAATTGAAACCACTTATAAGGGCATCAGTCCAAACTGCGGAGACTCCAAACTCTTCACGAGATTCTTCTGAAAAACCAGATGAAGGATTCAATCGTGGACCAATTCTAACCACTGCATCATTAAATCGGGCCACCCTACAAATGGGAGGCTCGACATGAAGAGATAGTGAGAGAAGGTCTTCACTTGGACCAAGAAGTATCGATTGTCATTACATCGAAGAACTAAAGATCCACGCTTGACTTTGATGAGTTAACTGTGGTTCTCTCTATCGTGATGAATCTCAATCAATCAAGAAGATGATGGTAAATGCCTTTCAAGATGTTGTGCCCCACAGCCGGGACGCGGCAGAGGAGTTCGAGGCAGAGGCAAGCGAGGCATTGGATCCACTCATGGAGAGGATCGCAGTGCACATGCACATGACCATGCTGGTCATGCAGATCAAAATTTCAAGGTCAGAGGGGAGAGGTAAGAAATGGACCGATAAGTCCAATAGCCAATGCACCTATTGCAAGAAATATGGCCATTATGCCTGGTGAAATGCGTAGAGGCTATCGACTCAGAATAGGCGTAAGCGTCCTTGCCACATTAATCAAGAAGGTATATCCGAATCATGTTTCTCTCTTTGCCATTGTGAGGAATCTTCAAACGATCGATGAGCCGACAATGAGCAACTGGCATGACGGTGTAACAAGAAGTTTTTCCATTGATTGTTCTCGCTACCACCGGTAGATAAATTAGGGACATACTCGCTCCTCAAGTAGAAGGAAAAAGGAATTGTCCTCGCTCTGGGAATCCAAACAGAACCGTGAGGAAGGTTATTAAAGATGCTTTTATGTGCCTAATCTCAAAGTAAACCCGCTTTAGTGGCCTACCAACCAACGTAATGGGTATGATGTTTAGCTCCCAGCGGTTCCCTGCGTCAGCCCCATGATAAAACCCCTTGTCGTAGACTTTTAGCGAGAGTTGAAAGGACAAAGAATAGGATGTTTCCTCCCTGTTTGAAAAGTGCTAACTGGGTTCTGAAGCGTCATATACCTTCCACACCGCTTCCAAATAAGACAACCCGGCTGGTGGCATTATCGCGAGGGCCACTACCTCAAAAGTCTCAAATGCATGCATAAACAACAATGGTCTTAGGGTTTCACGCCTATAGATGAGCACTCCAGCTTCTTGTGAGGATTGCATATTGTAGCAATTCAGAGAGGCTTTTCCCACACTCAATCTCGAAACAGCCAACTTTGATTTAATATCCATACGTATATATTTGTCCCATGCAAATTCCCCATCCAGGGAGGTTGTTTTACCTTCACTTTCATTGATGATTTTAGCAGGAAAACATGGGCTTATTTTCTAAAGCTCTAAACGTTCTCAAAGTTTAAAGAATTCCGAGCTTTGGTTGAAAAGAAATCGGGAAAATCAGTCAAGATCCCTAGATCTGATGGTGGGGGCGAGAATGACTCTAATGAGTTTACAGACTATTGCAAGCAAAGATGAAATCTAGCGGCAATATTAACTACCTTATATACCCATGAAATGGAGCTGCGTACAAAGAATCTGACCATTATCAGAACATGGCCCGCAGATAAGTTGTCCTACAAGAAGTTGTTGTCAAATGAGCGACAAGCGTGAGGCAGCTTGTATGTTCCCTTGGTTTATCTCTTTGAATGCATCACCTAATTACGATTTTGCTAATAACTGTTCCTAGCGAAGCATGGAGTGGCAATCTAAAATTGGTGTCGACATCTCTACTTTTGAAGCGGCCGCCTTTGCGATAAGTTCCAGATTTTATGAAAGAAGTCGATGATAAATGTATGAGAAGTGCATCTTCACTTGCCAGTGGAGCAAAAGATGTTAAGCGATAAACCCCATCACCAAAGGTTGTGCAGGAGCAGGATGTCAAGTTTATGGAAGATATGTGTTGGGGTGACTCCCCGTAAGTCTTCGCCAGAGAATCATCCCAGGCTACCACTTTGGATCTCATCAAGACCTTTCACTTCCATCCCCGCATTGCGTACAAATAACAAGAGGTACTCTTCCATCCTGAATTCTCTTCTTCCTCTTTCTAGTTCGTGGATCTAATAACTTTCTCCAGCCTTTACATCGAGGAGAAGTCGCAGAAAGGAGAGAGATATATGAGCAGGGCCCTGGTTTTGATGAGCAAGCTTAGTATGCCTTTTGTTCTTATCATCCCACATTTTTTGAGGAAGCAGCCAAAGAGGAAAAGTGGGTTGCAACCATGAATGAAGAGATAGATGCAATCGAAAGGAACCAGGCTTGGGATCTTGTCGATCTTCCCGCAGACAAAACCAGTATTGGAGGGAAATGGGTCTATAAGACCAAACCGAATGAGAAAGCAGAAGTAGCACGATATAAGGCCAGGTTGGTTGCCAAAGTATTTGCACAGCGACATGGTGTGTATTATGATGAAACCTTTGCTCCAAGAGATAAGGATGGATAATTATTCGAAAGGTGATTGGGCTTAATAATAAATGGCCGTGATATCGACATGGATCAGCCAAGTCCGCTTCAAACGCGTTCCTTGACAAAGAGTGTATGTTGATCAGCCTCCGTGATATGAAGTTAAAGACCAAGACAAAAAGTGTACAAGCTGAAAAAGGCCTTAATGGTTTTGGAAGCAAGCCTCGAAATATACAAGAGGGATTGACTCCTACCTCATCGAAAATGGGTTTAGCAGAAGTGAAAAACGAGCCCACTCTTTATGTGAAGACAGATCCACCAAGTAACATTCTTCTAGTATGTATTTATGTTGATGATAAGATTTATACTGGAAATTTGATGCCTAGAGACTTAAAATGCAAAAGGAGCTCTGAGATGACCGACATGGGTCTTATGAGGTATTTTTAGGGTCTTGAGGTTGACCAAAGTGATCATGGAATTTTCATCTGTCAGCACAAGTATAACACATTCTGAAAAGGTCAGAATGGATAAATGTAAGGCAACAAAAACTCCCATCATTTGTGCACAAGGTTGAGTAAGGTGACACTGACCAAAGAAGTGGACTCTCACGCCTACAAAATTAAAATGGTAGGTAGAAGTTTGATACCAAAGAACTCCTAATTCGGGATCTTTATGTATGTCAAGAATGGATTTCCAGGTTCATGGAGTCCCCTTAAGACTCTCATTGGAAGGTCGGGGAAAGAATTTTAAGATATGTTGCGGGTACACCGATATGGATTTTCAGGGTACACTCAGATTTCCGGGAATTTTACAGTACACAGATAGCGCGGATTTGGCAGGTTGTATTGATGATCGGAAAAGCACCGCTGGTTATGATTTTCATTTTGGTTCCAATCTCATTTGTTGGGCATCCAAGAAACAACCCATTTCAGGGAGTCTTTTCAACTGCTACAGAAGTAGAATATGTCGCAGCCACTACCGTAGCATGCCATGCCGTGTGGCTCCCAAGATTGTTGAAGGATATGGGTCATGCAGTGAAATATACTACTATCATCTTTTGCGACAACAGCTCATCCATAGCTTTGTCCAAGAATCATGTGTGTCACAAAGCAAGAAAGTGCTGACACTCGCTATCACTTCATCCACGAGCTAGTCAAAGAGGGGGAGACCAGCTTATTGTTTTGTGGCTCCAAGGAGCACTTAGCGTGATATGTTTCATGTTTCAATAGGAAACCTCGCATTTGAGTATCAGAGACAAGACTTAGGCATAGGTGAAAAGCATTTGATGTAATCCCCGTCACTAAGAGAGGGAGTGTTAGAAATAGTAGTAATTACCTCTGCAAATGTGCGCCTTCGCTTCCATTGATTTCAGAGCTTGACTCATTTTCGTATTGAGTCCAAGACAGCGCTATGCAGGACTGTAGAAACCATTGTGTAAGACATATATATTCCGTAGGAATACTTAGACGCACAATGCCCTTCCATTGTTTCATGTACATTTGATCTACGCTCCGCACATTTATCAACTTGCACGTGTTGCACTTCTGGAAGAGGGTCTTGGATTCTGCTGGGAAATCCTAGTCATCGCTTCAGTGCATTGACTTGGCCAAGTGCTCCACTTTGCAGAACCCACAGACTCTGTTTGGGAAATTTAACTAGCCCAAAGTTCTACTTCTTGCAGGGTGCCCACTTTGCAGAAGGCTCCCTAGACCTGGTTGGGAATCTGACTGGCCTCCAAAGTCTTCACTTGGCTGGGTGCTCCACTCTGCAGATGCTCCCAGACTTGGTTGGGAACCATCGGAACCTCCAAAGTCTTGAATTGGGTGGGTGCTCCACTTTGCAGATGCTCCCAGACTCGGTTGGGAACTTAACGAGGCTTCAAAATCTTAACTTGCGCTGTTGCTACAAATTGCAAACCCTTCCGGGCTCGGTTGAGAACTTAAAGAGCCTCCACAGTCTTGACTTAGGCTTCTGCTCCAGTTTGCAGACGCTCCCAGGGTGGGTTGGTAACCTAACGGGCCTCCAAAGTCTTAACTTGTACGCGTCCTACACTTTGCAGATGCTTCCAGATTCAGTTGGGAACCCACCAAGCCTGACACTTCTACTTTAAGCTACTTGGGCGAGTGTTCCAATTTAGCGATGCTGCCCCGTGTTGAGCTTTTGAGCTCGTTGAAGGAGTTAGATGTGTCTGGCTGTCCCAAACTCCAGTGGGGTGCGGGAGTAGTCGAGCAGCTGCGCCAACAACTAGGAGAAGACTTCATCAAGCATTAAAATATAACAGCACTTCATAATTACAATCGTGGTCAAGCGGCCACAGTGCTGGCTGCACGCTGCATACATAGCTATGTCATATACCTTCAAAGGTATCTAGTCATAATCAAAGGTTATTTTACGATCTACGGAATGCTCTACATTTTATTTCATTACTTGTTTGTTTTAAATATGTAGATGCAAGCACAAACACTTTCCGGTCAATTATTGCATTATAATGATCTCAATTGTACTCAATTCTTTTCCTTTTAATTTTGATGTTCTGCTGCACATCTTGTGCATCAAAAGGCAATGTGTAGTTTAACATCAACTGCATCGTAGCGAGAGACCTTTACTTCTGACCTTTCGTAAGCATATATGTGAAGATTTGGATACAGTGCAGACTCAGATTTGGATGCAGTTCATGCTCATGAAGAACTGTTTGTTATTTGATGTTACAACTAATTTCTGCTCTTCCGATTCTTTTTACAACACAAAATGAGTCTATTGCGAGAAGGAAAGGCACTGAAGACGGACGCTGGGCTTTGTTTCATCTTAAAAAAAGTCATAGTTAGATTCGTTTGGGAATTTTTTAAAATCATCTTATTTCCAAAATTGTAAATTCTCAATTTCAATATTGAGATTGTATGATTTAAGTGTTATAAGGATTTTCAATTGTTTTTATAATAGAATTCATATGAAATTGCTAAAAACAAATATAAATACTTTTATCTTATACTAATACTCAAAAATTCCAAAAAATACTTTATATAAAAAAATTAAATCACTCATAACCCTTTCAACTATTAAAGGAAACAAAATTACTATTATTAGTCCCTGTCCTTTGGGACTATTAGTAATCCATTTTCAGGGATTCTATTTAATTGGCACGAAAATTAATAAATTTTTACGTCTTTAATGTTCAGACTATTTTTAGTTGGAAAGACCGAGAAAATAGTTAGGTTATGTCATACATTTGCATACTAGTTTTTGCGAAAAGAAATAATGCTAGGATTGAGTTTAGCATTACTTCTTGACATTAAATGTTAAGATGTAATTCATAGGCCATAATGGTGTAGAAAATTTGGTGCCACCTAAGGCAGCATGCAAAGCTATATGCTTAGGCATGTATCCACTTACTATTACTGCAAGCAAGTCAACCACTTACTATTACTGCAATTGTGATTATTACCCAAAATTGTCATTGTAGACCTTCCTCATTACTATGGTTTAGGGGAAGCTCTGTCTCAAATATATTTGTTGGCAATGGCCTTGAAAAGGATGTCTCAGTGCGGAAGACGCGCTCATTCTTCTCCCTCCTATCAGCTCTCTTACCCCCTCTTAAGTCGTTCTTAACTTACCTGCTTCATAGCTCCATCTACGCTTTTTTTTACTGGCATGCTTGTCCCGATGCCCCGCAACCAGGAGCAGAGCCATAGACAACCACACAACAAGCCAGCAAGTTACTATCCAGTTAGCGCATTGAGATTTAGGTGCCTAGAGAAACCAACTACTCTTAGCATCGTAAGGCACGTGAGGACACATACATGCTATTTATCGCCTTCACTTCAGGCCTGAAAGCAATAGCCATAAGGAATTGACTGCTACCAGCACCAACAGGGAGCAGGCAAGAACCCAGGGGAAGCTCCAAGAATACAAGCTTTACCCATTATTCCAGCCCGCCGGTTCGTTTATTGGACTAGCCTCCAGTGGTGTTCTGTTGACCTGTTTCCGTGCTCCAAGAATCAGTATTTTGAGCTCAGGACATGACATAAAGAGAGGGGAATACCCACCCCATCCTCAATTCCCCGAAATACCACTATCGTATCACTCCCCTCCCCAAACAAGATGCAAGAAAAGAAGCTCGGGCCTTGGGATTAGAAGGCCAACGACTAAAGACAAGTCTCCATACTGAAGCACCAAAAGGACAATGCTAACCTTTAAATGAGAATTGGGCGAGTAGCCATCCGTCTTCATCCACACATGTTCCCTGCAAAAGGAATTCTTTACTCTGCTTTAAGAAGGAGCTTTTCAAAGTCGCCCAAAACTCCAAAACTAAGGAGGGGGGGAGAAAAACTCCACGAATGGACGAATTAAAGGAAGATTCTTGTTCGGTCAGAGCAACCTTTACTCCTCGCTAGGACTGATCGTTGGGTGGGAAAGAATAAGAATATGCCGCACTCCCTGCCACTATTTTTGAACCACAATGAATGAGAGTCGATCAAGTGGGATATGGAAGGATTAAGAAGCCGCCCTTTCAGAATATTCAAACGTGCAGTGGATGATATTACAAGACCAAAGACGAAGAAGTGGTTCGCGCTGGTTTCATTCTTTTTGCAGGAACTGATGCAGCGTATTGAATGTGGAATGCCTACTGGATCCAAATTTCCATCATGTTTTTCTTCAAGCAGTCTACCCACGACCAGCCTGCTAGTAATCTAAGGTCTGAGCAGAGCTAAGCACCAGTGCCTGCCTGAGCAGAGCTATTCACATGCAAATGAAAGGAGCGATAGTAGAGCCAAGGTGGGCATCGAACCTAGGTCACTGTGATGTATGCAGTGCAAGTGGAGGAGCGTTAATCCTCTTTTTAAATTATTATTTTATAAATGGAAAAAAAAAGTTAAAATGTAAATTAAATTTTTATTTTTCTAATTTGTAAACAATGTTTTATCAATCAGTGGAATTTGCGAATTTTCTATTGGACAACTCTGATTCTGCATGCAAGAAAAGAAACCAAGGTTAATCTTTTCGCTGGTAATACTAGTCCCGAGATCTATTTTGACACTTTTCTCTGTTAACATATTGTTAGATCTGTTAGCACGTTAATTATTGGATGAATAAATTGATAGATCCTCTTACCATCATATCCTATCCTTCTACTCTATCCCCGTAAAAATTTTATCGGGCCTTCATCCTTTGTTTTCCGTGTTGTTTCCTGAATATATGGTTGGAGATGCGATATAATAGAATAAACAAACCCTAAAAACTTAATCCATTGTCCATTGAGTCAAGATACGAGTGAAGGGTCATTCGAAATACCTGTATTACTTAACATTAAATTATATTATTTCATATATCATTAATTTGATTTTTAAAATATATATATATATATATAAAAGTTCATACAAATAATTGATTTTTTATTTTCATTCAAGAATCCATAACCGAATATAAAACACAAGGAGAATTCAAAACCGAATATAAAACACAAGGTGCTTAGAATATGTTATGAAAAAAATTAAAGTAAGAACGAGGAAGGGCAATATTACTATAGGATAAGGTATCTTGTAATAGAAAATTAAGAATGTAAGTTATTTTCGTCAGATGAAGAATTCCCATGCACCTATCTTATCAAATATTTCCTCAAGGGTAGGCTTGCTTCTCACTCATGTTGTTAGGCCAGAAAAAGAAAAGGACGTAAGTATTTCTCCGCTCGAACCTCATTTGCATCTTATCAATAGATGCGTCTGGTTCCATCAACAAAAATTAATAGATGCATGAGGCTATAAGCTCACCTCTTTTATCTAAGAAACAATTACAAATCAAAATCTTCCCTCTCACACTAATCAATATAATTATAGCCTTTTTAAAATACAAATCAAAGTCTTCCCTCTCACATTAATCAATATACAAATTCTAATTCTAATGATTTCAATAAATAAATAACAGAATATGTAATAAAAACAAAAATCTTACCATTGTTACATTGTTATTTGGTTCAACGAAGAACGGGAAAAAAAAAATGTTTGTTTCAAAAACAAACCCATTACCACCATTATTATTTGGTCATTAATTAAAGTTCACCAAGGAAAAGAAAAAATTGAAATGTTTGTTTCAGAAGCAAACCCACATAGACTAACTTTAACAATAATTGAAACACTTTATTCTTAGTCGACTCTAATGTCTTTTCATTACTCTCTAGCTAACCTTCTATATTGGAAATAATTGTTTAAAAATTCTTGGACATTTTCCTTTGTTTCAATATTAGTATTCAATGTAAAGTATATAGCTCATCTAGTAAAGCATTAAGCACTCGGTGACTGTGTATTGTTTCTTCTAGTGCTGTGAAGTGTTTAATCATAAGTATCTAGCTATGATGTTATCTTCCCTTTTTCACTAGTATCTTTTCATTCAGTTTGAAACTTGTAAGAACTCTTATAACATAATATTAACACACAACCTATCTATATGTGTTTTTTATTCTTTTGGCACGGACTTGTTGCTTAGCAACTATAACTTATATTTCCCCTAATTTCGGCAAGCGTAAGCGATCAGGGGGAGTGTCAATATATCTCAACCTCAAGGCAAGGTTCGAAGCTTAAGTCCGTTCATTGAAGCTAATTGCTAGGGTATATAAATCAGTAGTGGTTAACCGTGTCAAGGCGGTTTCGCTTATAATTTATCAACCTGCGAGTCCATACAGGCCGCCATCACTGGCCATGGGTGATTGTCATTGGTGATTGTATCTGACTGTCCGTGGGTTGGTGATTGTATGAGTGATTGCCATTGGGTGAGTGTATCTGACTGTCCGATGACAGGCCATTATTTATTGGCTGCTGCCATTGGTGACTTACTATTATTTTAAAAGAAATAAATTACTATTATTTAAAAATTAATTTTAATTTAGATAATCAGTTTGATAAAAATTATTTTGAAGAACAAAAATGAAAACAAACAATATCCCAAAAAAAAATTATTTAAATTTAAACAAAATCACAATTTTTTATTATTTACATATAAAAAAGAACTTAAAGATTTGAGTAGCATTTCATACATGCTTAGCTGAAACACAGTTCATGCTAGGAAGATAGTGTACTCATGTTTATGGCTGTTATTTGCATGCCGCATATAGATAGTGTCCTGTCCAATCGCAATAAAGTCTTACAAATTTTGTGCTTTAGATTTAAATATGAAATAAGTAGCATTCATTATGGAGTTGTCGTCTCCGACTGCCTTGGCCGGAATCCGGTTAAACAAAAAATCTGCCAGTCTAATCAATTTGACGTTTAAACCAAAACTATCTACCAGTCTAACCAATTTGGAATTTAGATGCATCACGCAATTTTGACAATTTGGGATCAATTTGACGTTTAAACCAAAAATATCTACCAGTCTAATCAATTTGAACCAATTTGGAATTTAGATGCATCACGCAATTTTGACAATTTGGGATTATAGAACGGTCATGAAAACGATGTAAATCAGACTTTTGAATTGATGAATCATCATGCAATTTTGACAATTCCGGATTCACAAGCTTCATGATCCTATGTAAATTATATTTTTTAAGTTAATTAAATTATAATTTTAATTACCATTCCAACTAAAACACTTTATAAAACACTTTGATAGTAAGTGGAATTTATGAAAAGAGTTTCAATATGTTAAAGTATTAAAATATGTTAATAGAGAATATGATGATGATAATTAGTATTCGTTGGAAATATGTTAACCAATTTCTTATGTTGTCACATGCACATGTATGAAACATGCTATGTAACTAAGTGATAGATGTTATATATACGAGCATATTTATAGAGGTGTAAGTGTAATGTGTAGTGATTATTTGAGAGTAAGAGGCAATAATGAGGTGTTGTGTGTATGAGAGGAGATGTTATATATGTGAGCATATTCATAGAGGTGTGAGTGCAATGTGTAGTGATTGTTTGAGAGTAAGAGACTGTGTAGTGATTGTTTGAGAATAAGAAGCAATACTGAAGTGTTGTGTGTAAGAGAGGAGTGGATGGTTGTATGCTTGGGTTGGCTATTGTATTTCTCCCTTGAATAAAAGAATATCTATTATCATTGCAGTGGTTCTTTCCCTCTTTGAATTTTCACATAAATCAATGTGTCAAATTGTGGGATTGTTGTGTTTGATTTAATACGTGTTTGATCTTACTTGTTTTTTTCTAATTTTATGCTATGTTTTGCTTCAACTGCCCAACATTATTATCATAAAGCTTAAACATCCATGAATTGAAAAAACATTTTATTATCCCACACGTCAACTTTCCATTATGGACTCCTTCTCAATAGAAAAAGGATAATTGATTTCCAAAGGATGGAAGTAGAGTTGAAGTAATGTGACTGAGCAACTTTGAGGTGATGGAGTGGAATCGAGTTGTTTGGTTTTGTAATTACAATTCTCGATTAATGCTTTCTAACAGGGTTAATAAATTAATTAATTACATATGCATAATTTTGGAAATGATAAGTTTAATTACTAAAATGATATATAAAGTTAAATTTTGCTAATTAGTGTTATTGGATTTTAAGGGTTTTATTATATAATGTGATGAAGGTTTGAAACTCGTTATAATTGAGAAAAGACAAAAGACAGTAAAAAAAAATCCAGTTAGATTATTGGTTAGTACCCAAATCACCCATCACGGATCAATTTACCCATCAAATACCCTGAATTTTTTTATTTTTTTTTAGTATAATAGTCAAACGACCATGTTAATAGGGAAGTTCTAACATTTACATGATTTGGAGTTTATAAACGATTCTTAAAAATTCAGGTTAGAATGCCTCACACTAATAAACGAGTGGAAAGTAAACGAGTGGAAAGTAAGAAAACGCGTTATTAAGCAATTCAACACGACTCTTAAAAAATCCTTCGCATTTGTTATTGAACACGTCTCAAAATGACTTGGCATGACGTTATATATATATATATATATATATCCGCTAGTATTCAATCTAATCATTCCCATCACATTTCAGTTTGTGATGGAAGCAATGGACCCTTGAGTGCTTAAATTTCAATATTATTTACTTACTAAATTATTGGTAAAGTGGTTAAGAAGATAATCTATATTAGGTAGTTTATTTATTATTAAAATAAGTATAATTTTATGATTGGTAAAGTGGTAAAAAAAAAATCTATATTAAGTAATTTATTTATTATTAAAATAAGTATAATTTAATGTTTTATGTTTAATTTTTTTCATAACATTAATATTTGTTTCAAATTAATAGTTTAATTTTAATAATAAAACTTTAAACACAAATTTTATCTTTTCTAAGTATGAGGGTTTTTATTATTAGTCAAACTCCATGAGTTTAAATTATCCCTTTCTTTATTTATTATTAAAATAAGTATAATTTCATGATTGGTAAAATGGTAAAAAAGATAATCTATATTAAGTAATTTATTTATTATTAAAATAAATATAATTTAATGTTTTATGTTTAATTTTTTTCTTAATATTAATATTTGTTTCAAATTAATAGTTTAATTTTAATAATAAAACTTTAAACACAAATTTTGTCTTCTGAGTATGAAGAAATTTTATTAATATTTGTTTCAAATTAATAGTTTAATTTTAATAATAAAACTTTAAACACAAATTTTATCTTCTGAGTATGAAGAAATTTTATCTTCTGAGTATAAAGGTTTTTATTATTAGTCATAGTGTATGAGTTTAAATTATCCCTTCTTTTCTTCTTTTCTCAATGGTTACTTTTCAATCTTCTCTTTTAAATACCTATTTTAACATTCTTTTCTATTTTATGAGATTTATTTATCCTTGATGATGGATAGAGTGTCTAAGACATTAGACATTACATAAACTCATACAAAATTTCTTTGCAAAAAAATTATCTACAAAATTTTATCTTTTAAAATATTATTAAAAATTGAAATTATTATTATTATTATTATTATTTAAATAATATATAATGTAGTTTCAAAGAAATATTATATATTTCATTTATATTGGAGTATAAAATGGATCTTCAATGTAATTAAACATTCAAATGATCAATAATACAATATGTACATTTAATAATTATTTAAAATTAATGTATTTACAAGTGGAAACATGTTTTAAGAATTTGACTGATAACATTTATAGATGTGGAAACCCAAATTTGGGTTTGTCTTGTAAGTTTCACCACTACTGAGAAACCCTAGGCTTTGTTTTCCTTTTATGGTTCCTAGGTCGTCACTCCCCTCGGCCCCCTATGGCCTCTGTGGCTTCTGATTTAGATCCCCCTCCGGATTTCCAAGATGAGGTAGTCTCCTTCAAGACCCACGTGGGATCCCTATATCCTCCTCCGACGTGATCCTGCCCCTCCCAATTTGTTAAAAAACTGGATCAGATCTTTGAAGTCTCAATTCCCATCACCACTACGAGAAGAAAAGCTCTTTCCTTCGCCTCTAGAGCGCTTGTGAGATAGTTCATGGGCCTTTGGCCCTCACCTCGACAAATAGATCTTTGGATTGAGCGGAAATGACATCATCTAGTCCAAGGACGCATGAATCACTTCTCCTGTGAAAAGGGCTTCTATATCTTTTATTTCGAGCTTAAATCAGACATAGATATTATTTTCAAAAACAGTTTGTATTTCTTTAGGCCAAGAGGGCTATATTTAAACAAATGAATGCCTAATTTTGACCCGGAAAACGATATTCCTTTAGCAGTGCCAGTGTGGGTAAGGCTTCCCCACTTCCCTTTTCATTGTTGGGGTGATGAAGTTCTGAAAAGCATAGGCGACGCCCTAGTAAAATATATTGATAGGGCAGAACCCAGATCCAGTCTTTATTCCCCCACTAGGATATGTGTGGAAGTAGACCTAAAAAAAGGGCTCCCAGAAGAAATCAAATTAAAGCTAGATGACTGGATCCACATACAGAAACTAGATTATGAGAAAATTCGGTTTAAATGCAAATCATGCCACAAATACGAACAATTCGCAAAGAACTACCCCAACATCAAGCAACCCTCAGAGACTGAAGCATCTTTACAAGAAGACGGATGGCAACAGGTTCGCAAAAAAGCCTCCAGCAGAAAAAATAATGGATCTTGGCCAAGGCCTTCAAGTCCCTCGCCCAACACAGAACCCCCACAAGAAAACTCCATTCTGAAATCCTCACCCAAAAATCCCCCCTCTTTTCCCTCCAACCCCCCTCCTATCCTTAGTCATAATCCCTTTGATCGGCTAGGAGAAACTTCTTTAAAGCAAGACCCTCCTTCAGCCTCGAGCCCTCCTCCTCCCCCTGACCCACCCCTGATCAGCATCACAGATGAGTCAGATGAAGATGATCCCTCCATGGAGGGAGCACAAGGATCCTCACAGCAAGGAAATGCAGCCACACACCTACACACTCAACACAATCAAGNAGAAGTAAGATTAAATCTGTCCCCTGACCCACCCCTGATCAGCATCACAGATGAGTCAGATGAAGATGATCCCTCCATGGAGGGAGCACAAGGATCCTCACAGCAAGGAAATGCAGCCACACACCTACACACTCAACACAATCAAGAAAAAGAAGAAGTAAGAATCCCACCCGAGAAGATGACAAAATCATAGCAATAAACAAATAAGGAAGTCAGAGAAGAAGTAGCCACAGAAGAAAAGGCTCAAGGAAAGAAACAGACTATAGAACATATTATATACACATCAATAAGGAAAGCAAGAACTAGAGGAATGAAACACTCAGCCTATGATAGTCGAGCTCCCTCCACCACCCTCTAATGATTTTTCTCTCTTGGAACTGTAGGGGCTTCAGAAGTAAGATTAAATCTGAAGCACTAAAAGATCTAAAAAAAAATTCCATCCCCTCATTCATCCTCCTTCAAGAAACCAAAATGGACTCTTCATCACTTCTAGAAGCAACAAAAAAAAAAATTAACACCACTGGCGGAGCAGCTGTTAGCTCTCAAGGAGCCTCTGGTGGCATCACAACTCTCTGGAATGAGAAAACTTGGAACTCTGAGCTAATCTTTGAAACTCAAAACTGGCTCTTAACAGTTCTAAAAAATAAGGATAATAATAGCATCATTTATGTGGTTAATGTCTACATGCCAAACTCTTATAAAGATAAAATGGCAAGCTGGAACTCACTCTCAGATCTCAGAAACTCCATAGATCCTTCCTCCTATATAATTGGGGGAGACCTCAACACCCATCTCAATCCCAGAGGAAAAAAAGGAGGAAACAAGGTAAGAGATCCTTTCTCAGAAAATCTCACCGACCTTCTTTCAGATTGGGATATGCAAGACTTCAAACCCGCAAAAGGAAACTACACTTGGAACAATAGACGGGTTGGCCTCCATCACATAACATCCCGCATGGACCATTTTCTTATTAGCAACAACTTTCTCCTCTCTCCTTATGTCATCTCCTCTCAAATTATCCCCTTTGCAGTCTCAGGCCATAAACCTATCGCCTCTCTTTCATCTCCCCTCGAAACTTTGGTCCCCTCCCCTTCCGCTTCAACCAACTCTGGTTGGAAAACCCAGCCATTCCCTCTCTCGTTACAAAAGCGTGGACCACCCCCTTCTCTGGCTCCCCAAATTTTGTCTGGGAAAGTAAGATCAAATACGTAAGTTTATCTCTCAAAGAATACGTGAAAAACTCTTTCACTCACCCTCAACAAAAAAAGTAAGAAAAAATAGAGCAGCTCAACAAAATTCAACAGTAAATCGAATCATAAACAGTAACAGAAACGTTGTTGAATCAAGAAAAAGAGGCACAACAACACCTTCAACACACCTTGTACAGAGAATAAGAACACTGGCTTCTGAAGTCCAGAAGTCTCTGGATAAAAGCGGGAGACTCAAACACCTCCTTTTTCCACAAGCAAGCTCAATCTCGGAGGAAAAAAAACACAGTCACCTCCATTACCTCTAGCACAAAGCAACAAATTGACTCCTTTGAGCAAGTTAAAGCAGAGCCTTATCACCACTTCAACAATCTATACCAACAACCAATTGAGGAAGCAACAAATACAGACATTATTGGCATGCTTTCTAACATCCCTGAGGTAGTATCAGAACCAGAAAATAATCAACTAGTTCAGGAAATATCAGAGGAAGAAATAGCCAAAGCAATTTGGAGCTTGGATCTTGACAAAGCTCCTGGACCTGATGCATTTCCAATCAGATTCTACTGATCCTACTCGAACATCATCAAACGAGATTTGAAAAAAATTCTAAATTACACTTTGCACAAGAAAAAAGTTGGAGGGAAACCAATTCTACTTTCCTAGCTCTCATCCCCAAAGAGTCCAATCCCTCCAATTTCTCTCGCTTCCGCCCTATCTCTCTCTGTAACTCCTAATACAAAATTATAACCAACATCATCACAACCCAACTCTCCCCCTTGCTTACAAAGTTAATCTCAAAAAACCAAAGTGGCTTTCTTAAGGACAAGAAGATAATAGATAACATTGTACTAGTCTAGGAAGCCATCCACTCTAGCAAGAAAACTAAAACTCCAGGTATGGTTGTCAAGATCGACATGGCAAATGCTTTTGATCGGGTCAAGCACAATTTTCTCTTACCAATCCTCAAAGCATATGGATTCTTAGAAAAATTTATCAATTGCATCAAATCTATCATCAGTACGCCTTGGGTTTCTCCTATCCTTAATGGATGCCCCTCAAATTTTTTCACGGATAGAAGAGGCCTTCGACAAGGCTGTCCCCTCTCTCCTTTTCTCTATATTTTGTTAGCGGACTCTCTTAGTCAAAATTTGAAAGAAGAACGAAGAAAGGGAAATCTCCCTGGTTTACTCATAGTGAGAGGGTTAAAAGAAATAAATCACTCTCAATTTGAAGATGACACTCTCTTATTGGGATCAGCCAAAATTTGCACCACCAAACGATTCCAAAAAATTATCAACTCCTTCCTCACAACTTTAGGTGGCAAACTGAACATATCCAAATGCATAATTTATGGATGTCATGTCCCAGGGCATATAAAAGAACAAATCTCCAGAATATTCATCTTCCCCATTATCACTACATGGAATTATTTCAAGTATCTGGGAATTCACATATTCCTCATCTCTTATGGTTCTTCAGCATTGTTAGAAATCATTGGGAAAATATCAGTGAGAATCCAAAATTGGGGAGGTCGTTGGCTCAATCCTGCTGGGAAAATTGTTCTAATAAAATCAGTTCTTTCTTCCCTCTCCATCTTTCAATGCCCAAGACTACTATCTCCCAAAGGCATTCTAGAGAAAATCTCTAGAGCTCTAAAATGATTTCTCTGGGCTGATGGTAAAACGAAAACGAAAAAATTCCACCTTATAAATTGGAAACAAGTCTTCCAACCCTACAACAAAGGAGGTTTGGCCATCAAGGATCTAACACTAATGAACAACTTACTGGGAGATAATCTAGCTTGGCTTTTAATCACAGGTAAACCTGATTTGTGGAAGTTAGCTCTCCTAAATAAATACTTCCAATCCTCCAAACTATGTTTCTTTGATGGACCCATCCCCTGCCTCCTGGGTTCTCCGATTTGGCGCCTTCTCAAAAATGTTGCCCCTCTTATTCAAGCCAAGCTCTCATGGGCCCCTGGGAATGGAGATTTAATAAATATCTGGATGGATCGTATCCTAAATCGTGAACCCCTGAACACCCACGCTACTCTCCAGCCACTCAAAGATTGGTGTTTCTCTAATGGCTTCTCCAAACTTTGTATGCTTTTAAAGTTCTACATAATTTTATATAAGAGAAAAAAAATAATCATTTTTATAATATTTAATTTGTTGTTTTTTTTAAATCCTATTGGATAATAATTTGCATCTCTTATTGTAGAGTTTGTTTTATGCTTTTAAATATTTGTTTATGTATCATAAGTTTGAGGTTCACGTATTATAATTTTGGAGGCATTATATGTTGAATATCTTCATTGTTACATAGCTTAAGTTTTATGTGTGTTAAATATACGTTATTTGCATTGTTTTTGAAGTCAATAAATAGACTCTGACAGAAGGCATTATGCAAATATTCTATAACCAAACTTACATTAACATCTTTGAATTTTTGCATATCTTTTGTCCATTGGGTTCCTAAACAATTATGTCCATTGGGTTGCTAAACAATTATGAAAGGTATCAAAAGGGTAAGTCGGTAAGTCACAATCACAATCTAAAGGGTAAGTCGAAAGGGTAAGTGAAAAGGTAAATCGAAAGGGTAAGTGTCTTTTTATGCGGTGAATTTTGGCACTATTGGCCACCCACCGCCACCTCCATCGTCAATGCTCCTTATATATTAGCAACGCAGTTGACTTCCAGGACCATCATATGAACAACAAAGTACATATGGATTACACTTAGATTCATCTCTTGGTTTATCACTGGTTCAATCATCACTATCACTGCTTTATAGTCACTCCTTCACCAATTCCTTCAGTGACTGCAGACCCGTTCCTTCGTTGTCATTGTTTTTGCAAGGTACGAAAACCTTCACATATTTGGAACAATGGTTTCTCAAAGAACATGCCAATTATGTAGAATGCAAATACAGATGCACAGTATGTCCTCAACGCATATGTTGTAGAATCATATTGTACCTCGTACATGACAAAGGTTGACAGATATACAACAAATGCATTTAGGAGAATACGCAAAGAACATGAAAAAATTTGAATTGATGTTATTCAAATGATACATACACTTGGAAATACATTACTTAATCCTCAACAAATGTCTGCTTAGCAAGTATTCCACATCGCACTTTCCCTGCCTTTGAACTGTAGTTTGAGAAAATGTGTCTTCATAAACACATCTCCGCCCGACACGCACACTTTCATGCTTAAGCCACCAATCCTTCTAAAGCAAGAGCCTGATAATTCAAAGGATGTAAAATGTAAATCTATTATTGATTACTACCTCCAATGTCCACCTACCATTAAGCATATCTGTCTTGCATAATTTTTATTGCATTACAAAAAAAATGGTACACAGATATCAAAAAGAAAAAAACCAAATGTAATATGCTTTGTCAAATACAACAAACACATCGAATATGAAATTTTTTGTAGATAGAAACTATTTTTGTATGTTCCATTCGATCAAAATGAAGACACACTAAAACATAACTTTCTTACATGGGAAGATACATATACTCTATATGAGACTACAATACAAGTCAATGAGGCTAGATTTACGTACATCGTCAACCCAACATGGGGTGATTTAGAAAGTGCACTTGACGAACTAGAAACCTCTGCCAATATTGATGGCATATCAACAAAGCATAAAACAACTACAACTCACCGTGAAGCCTATGATTTGCAAGCAAATTTTCCTTTTCCTCGAGAACCTGCCTCTGAAAACCGTATCAATTTCGGGTTTAAAGTAACATACCATTCTTTCTATGTCGAAAACAATGAATACTATAGAATTATACGGCTTTTGAATCGAGAACAACAGGAAATCCTAAAGGATATTGCAATAAAGAAACACCTAGACATACACACTCTTGTGCACTTGTTCCTTATAGGTGGCACGGGAACATAGGTGGCACAGGAACAGGCAAGACATTCACATCGAAAGCATTATTACAAATGCATATATGAATCTATGATTTGAACACTATGAGTGACCCTCTGAAACCAAAGGGACTGATACTTGCATATACAGGAAAAGCAACATATAATGTAGGTGGAACGACAATCCACTCCTCATTGTTGATACCTTTTAACAAGTTACATTTTCTTCCACTCGGAAAAGAAACATTGGATACCTTGTCAAAGATTTATGACGAACTACAACTTGTCTTCATAGATCAAACCTCCTTGATTGGAATTTGTTTCTTATATTCCATTGACAATCGGCTAAAAAACATAAAACATGTCCAAACCAAATGCTTTGGGAACATTGATATGGTATTCTGTGGGGATTTTTACCAAGCACAACCCATACAAGATTCTATGATATTTGAACAACCTATAATCAACATGCAAACAATGACACATGACTTTTGTAAGGACAATACAAAATGCTTCAAACTACATACTATAATGTGCCAGACAAATGATTAATTTATTACAATTCTAAATAGAATGCAGACAAACAACCAAACATGTGATGAATTAGCATACATCAATTCAAGTTGCATGTGACCAACACCGACATACCCAACGTTCCCTTACCTATTCTAAAAAAACAAGGATGTCGCAATGCATAACAAATACATGTTATCGCTCATGCCTGGTGATGAAATCACTGTCAATGCAATTGACCTAGAAGAAGACAACATTAGTAATGTACTGTGTCATCAACATACAACTATTTTTCCTTTGCAACTTGTCCTAAAATTAGGCATGTTAGTTGAAGTATATTCCTGCAACTATGACTCACAAGATGGCCTGGTCAATGATGTAGATGGGATACTCAAAGCATAAACCAACAAAGATGAAGTTGATGTCCTCTGGGTTAAGTTCCATGAACCACATATTGGGCATCAACAAGCCAACAAGTTAGCATATCTATATAATTCAAACACTTCACATGAATGGACACTTGTATTGCAAATATCAAAGACAATATCAAGACTATGGGCCCCGTTTGGGTAAATTGGTACATCAACTTCCCGGGGGCGTAACTTTGGCATATGATCTCTGTTTGACGTGTTCCATACCTCGTTAGAAAGATCTATCAGAGGAATACAACTTTTGGGTGAGAAACATCAATTTAGTTCCATTTTGCTCCTCGTTTTATCAAAAAACATCATTTAGGGCCTCAAAACAACTATGGAAGTTCACGACCTGAAAAACTGCTAAAAATAGTAAGTTGTGCGAAAACTGAAAAACTGAAAGAAGAAAGGGTGGGGGTCCAAGTGGAATAGGTGGGTGGCCACCAATATCCACCTGGATCATTCCTCCCCCCTTAGGAAGCAATTGTCCCCATTGCATTGAGTTCCTCCATGAGATGAGGAAACTTTTGTTGAACTTGGTCCCTGGTGAGCCACTTGCCTTGGTGAAGGAGTTGGCCTTCTTTGACAACTCGATATAGTGGTATCCTTTGTTGTCGGGTGCGCTTGTTCTGTGTATCCATGATTTGATCAGTTGTGGATTTTTCCATGCAGTATGGATTTAACTTTGTTGGTGTGAGTTGTTCTACCATGTCGGATGTGTCTAGTAGAGGTGGAAAGTAGGGCCGAAGGCGGTCCACATTGAACACTAGGTGTAGACCAAGGAATGGTGGAATGATGATCTCAAAGGAATTGTCCCCTACATCCTTGGTGATGGTGTACAACCCATATCAGAGTGGGCGAAGCTGGCGGTGGGGTCCATCGAGGTGCTCCTTTTACAAATGTAGCCACACTTTGTCGCTCACCTAGAAGTTGTGTGGCACCCGATGTTGATCATGTCGCTGCTTGTACTTAGCATTGGCTTTGTCCAAGATGTCATGAACCTGTTGGAAGATGTGTTGAATTCGCTCAATGAAGTTGTTTGCCTTTTCATCCTCAGACTGGACATGAGTTGAATCTTCCTAAGTAGCCACAAATGGCATCGCTACATTAATGGGACATAGTGGTTGGAATCCCAAGCCCACCTGAAAGGGGTCATGGTTGGTTGAGCTATGGAGAGCCTGGTTGTAGCTGTGATGTACATAGGGGAGGCTCTCATCCCATGTGCGTGAATGCTTTGAGTTGTACATGCACAAAATGTGTACGATCATCTAGTTGACGACCTCTGTCTAGCCATTAGTTTGTGGATAGAAAGTTGTGGACTTGGTGAGCTTGGTGTCCAACATCGACCAGAGGCTGGACCAAAATGTACTGAGGAACCTGCTGTCCCGATCTAAGATGATAGACTGTGGGATCCCAAAGAATTGTACCCACACTCATTCAAATAAGAGTTTAGCGGTGGCTTCTGCTATGATGTTATGCTGCGGGCTATCATAATGGACATCTTCGAGAATATGTCGACGACCACAAAAAAATAGCCATTGCCATGCTTAGTAGAAGGAAGGCTGACATGTAATCCATAGAGATGGATTCCCAAGGTTGATTGGGGGTAGGAAGTGGAGTATAGAGGCCTTAATTCTTGATGAGCCGGTTTGTCAATGGGCTTAGCGATGCAGAGCTTGATGTACTTCGACATCATTGAAGGTTACGACCAATAAGAAATACTTTTGCAATACTGTCGTGGTTTTCTTGAACCCGAAATGCCCAACGACCCAACTATAGTGCACCTCCCAAATCGTCTTGGCACACTCCTTGAAGGAACACAAAGGTGTCCCCGGTGACAAAGAAGGGCATCCTGAAGGTGAAAAGTGGGAACTTTAGCACCCTCAAAGGCGTATTGTATGTGTGTGGCCAAATTCTAAGATCCTTGTGTAAAGGTGGCCAATGGGAGATCGTGCTTACAAAGGTTGAGCACAATGGTTTATACGATGGGTGATCGGCTGAGGTAGTAGTAGAAGGAAGGCCTGACATGTAATCCATAGAGATGGATTCCCAAGGTTGATTGGGGGTAGGAAGTGGAGTATAGAGGCCTTAATTCTTGATGGTCGGTTTGTCAATGGCGCAAGCAGTGCAGGACTTGATGTACTTCTCGACATCCTGTCGAAGGTTCGACCAATAGATATACTTTTGCATTACTGCCATGATTTTCTTGACCCCGAAATGCCCAACGACCCAACTATAGTGCACCTCCCAAATCATCTTGGCACACTCCCTTGAAGGAACACAAAGGTGTCCCAGGTGACAAAGCAAGGCATCCTGGAGGTGAAAATTGGGAACTTGCTTACCCTCCAAGAGCGTATTGTATGTGTGGCCAAATTCTAGATCACTTGTGTAAAGAAGTGGCCAATAGGAAGTCTCGTGCCCACAAGAGTTGAGCACAATGGTTAACGCCACGATGGGTGGTCAGCTGAGGCAATCTACAACATTATTGGTGCTACCTTTCTTCTACTTAATGTTCATATGAAACTATTGCAGGTATGTGGACCACTTATGATGGCGATCATTTTACAACTTCCCTTGTGTCTGTATGAACTGCAGGGGTTGGTGGTTTGTGTGGATGACCATTTCCTTTCCCAAAATGTGATTCTTCCATTGTCGGCAAGCCTACATAATGGAATACATCTCTTTGTCATAAGTGGGATACTTCCAGACTGTTTCGGAAAGTGTCTCACTGTGATATGCCATTGGATGCCCATGTTGAGTAAGGAGTTCCCCAATAGCATAGTCAGAGGTATCTGTCTCGATCTCAAATGGTTGTTGCAAGTCTAGTAATGTGAGAATTGGTGCATAGCAGAGGTGATGCTTCAACTCCCCGAATGCCTTCTGTTGAGATTCAGACCAAAAGAATTTTTATTTCACTCCTCCCTTGGTGAGTTGACTCAAGGGCCAAGTGATATGAGAGAATCCCAACACGAACCTGTGGTAGAAATTGGCAAGACCCAAAAAGATGTAGAGATCTGTTAGGGTGGTTGGGGCTGGCCAATCCCGAAAGACTTGGATCTTTGTTGGATCCACATGCACCCCCCGCTCATCAATAATGTATCCCAGGTATTGAACCTGGGTCATGCCAAAAGTGCATTTCTCCAAATTGGCACACAACTTGTGTTGTCGTAGTGTTTGGAGGACCTGTTGAATGTGGTGGAGGTTCTCTTCCCAAGTCTGGTTGAAGATCAGAATGTCATCCAAGTACACCACTACAAATGAGTTGGTGAATGGCCGTAGGATATCATCCATTAGCCTCATGAAGGTTGCAGGGGCATTCGTCAACCTGAAAGGCATGACCACCCATTCGAAAAGGCCCTCCTTGTATTTGAAGGCAGTCTTCCACATATCAGAGGATTCGATTGGTACATGGTGATACCTAGACTTCAAGTCGATCTTGCTGAAATATTTCCCCCCTTGAGTTGGTCCGAAAGGTCATCAATCTGTGGGATCGGTTACCTATTTCGAATGATGATCTTGTTTAGTGCCCGATAGTCAATGAAGAGTCTGCAAGTCCCATCCTTCTTCCACAACAACACGATCGGGCTCCCACAGGGTGATGAACTTGGTCGGATGTGAACTTTCTACAACAGATCCTGAATTTGCCTCTTGATTTCGTCATTCTCTAGAATAGAGTGCTGATAGATTGGTCCATTGGGCAACGATGAACCTAGGGTCAGATTGATTGGTTTCTTGACCTGGCAGTGTAGAGGCACCCCTGTGGGGGAGGTGAAGATGTCCTCGTACTCCTCCATGACCTTATCCATCTGTTGTTGTTGTGCAGAGGGGCCCTATTTGGAGGTCATGGCCACAAACTTCTTCTTTCCCTGAGGGCGGATCATCAGGAAAACAAATTTCCCGGTTTTGGAAATGAGCTTACTGCATTGTTTTGCAGTAACTAAAGAGATGGTGGTAGGCAGTGCTATCTCTGGTATCCTGTACAACTTATTTCCCAAAGTGATAATAACAGCACGAGGCCTGGACTCATACATAACATGCGACTTCCACAAGTACGGGTTGGCCTAATAATACATCAGAAACATCAAGAGGAGCAATGTTACATAATACCTCATCCATGAAGGGCTTGATGTTGTAGGGAAGGAAACATTGTTGGCTGACATGGAGGTCCCGTCCTTGGTGCAACCACCCAATGTTGTATGGTTGTGGGTGTGTTGTGGTCGGCAAGCCCAGTCGCTTCACGACCTATACCGAGATGAGGTTCTTCTGGCTCCTGTTGTCGACAATGAACTGCAACGAGGAACCCTTTACCCACATCTTGGAATGGAAGAGACGATCTACCTCTTCTGGGTCTTCTGGTTCCTCCTTCTGGATCTTCGTGGTGGCAACGGTGGCGTTAGGCTCCGCATAGATAATCTGCTTCCCCCTGTCATTCCCCTTATCAGGTTCTGGTTCAGAGTCGGAGCATGCATCCGATTCAGAAGCCTTCAACTCAGCTACCAGTGACTGCTTGGCTTGACACTCACTTGTGTTGTGGGTGGAGCTCTTATGGAACTCACACCACTTCCCCGTGTCCTTTTTTGGCTTCGTGGTGTTGTTCTTTGCTTGCGTCTTTGGCGGGTTGTCCTGGGTCGTCACGCCTTGGCTTGGTCCTTTATTTTGTGTTTTGGGGATACCTTTCCTTTGATTTTGATTCGCAGACCCAAAGTCTTGCTTCTTCTGTTTGAACTTCTGCTCAATCTTTGCAGCATATCAATATGCCATACCAAGCGAGGAGACGTCGAGGAACTCCATTTCCTCCTGAATGTATCTGTGAATATAACTGTGGTACTTTAACACCAAATGTTTCAATGAATCTTTGATACCCAAATTTGTGCATAGGGTATGAAACAAATTCATCAGCTCATGCACATCTTGGTCCCTCTGTTGTCGCAGCGTAGTCCATTGTATGTATTTGTCCTCATATATCCCCATGGGATAATATTTTTCCTTGATGGCATCTTGGAAAGAATTCCCAGTGGGTGCGGCCGAGAACAGAGAGGGTTCCCCCTCGCCCTGTTTCTCCCAGTAGGTTTCTCACCAGTCCTTGACATGGGGGGCGACTTTGAGGAGTGAAAAAATAATCCTTTCTCAGTCGAAAAAGTCATGAACCAAGAAATATCCTTCTAACAGATTCAACCATATATCTATGACATCTGCATCTATTTGGCCCTCAAATATGGGAATGTCAAAGTTTACTTGTACCTTAAAAGGAGTGGCGCCTCCAGAGTGGCTGTTGGATGTAGATGTGCTGCCAATGTGAATTTGTTGAAGGATTTGGGCAAAGTTGTCCATCATCGCGTTCCTTTGTTTCTCGAGGGCCTCCTTGAGCAACATTTTGATAGGATCTCTTGCTCCCTCATATTTCTTTTCTTCCCCCATGGGAAGTCGTCGGGGTTTGTGAGGCTGATCTTGCAAAGGTTCAACCAGATTGAGCCCCAACTCCTTATACCTCGACCTCGTTGGGGACATGCAAAGAAGGATCGAGAACGCGTAGAACCCTCTGATACCACTGATCCAAATTTATGTAGGAACACAATGAAATACAAAAATACACATAAACGCAGAGATGCAATGGAAATAAGTCTTCATTTCATTAATAACAAACGACTGAAATACGCTTACAGACATAATGGAAATAAACTAGCTAGGGCGCTGGTAGCTTATCTATGAGAAGAGATGTGGAGGCTACTGGCCTCTAAAATGTGTTACAATGAGGCTCAAAGGCCTATTATTATTGAGAAAAAATGGAAAACTGTAAACATCCAAAGACCAAACCCTAGGAGATGAAATGCCAAGACTATGGGCCTCGTTTGGGTAAATTGGTACATCAACTTCCCAGGGGCGTAACATTGGCATACGATCTCTGTTTGACGTGTTCCATACCTCCTTAGAAATATATATCCGAGGACTACAACTTTTGGGTGAGAAACATCAAACTTTCTTCCATGTTGCTCCCCGGTTTCTCAAAAAAATGTCATTTAGGGCCTCAAAACGGCTTCGGAAGTTCAGGACCCGAAAAACTGCTAAAAATAGTAAACTGTGCGAAAACTGAAAAATTGAAAGAAGCAATGGTGGGGGTCCAAGTGGAATAGGTGGGTGGCCACCAATATCCACCTAGATCATATGCATTTCGAAGAACAAAATGTAGATATGTTACTAGCAAGAGTAATTTTTCATGAATAACAAATTGCAATATTGAATCTCTATGACGCTCCGCATGCAACATTTACCAACATAGTGAATGCTCTTTCAAAAACATTACACCATTTACATAATAACGAAACCATTATCATTCTAGGATACTTCAATGTTGTCATGCTACAAAATAATGCCATAACAAAAAAATTGGAAAACTACATGTGCAATTACAATCTCTGCTTTCTTTTGGATAAGATAAACCATGTACAAAACCCACTTATTGACCATGTATGGTCAAATGTACCCATTTCACAATACAAAGTCTTTATCTTAGACACATATTGGTCTGACCACGATACAAATTGCCTCGTACTTGAATTATGAAATATACATCAACCATATGACAAAATCATATTTCCATGTATCAAAGCATATTTGGATACTTTGTTCACAAAATCAAACAATCCATATTTCCATGTCTCAAAGAATATCTGGATACTTTTTTTCACAAAACGAAATCATTCAAATGCCGCCATCCAATTTCTTAATGTTTTTTGGTCTGTAATAGACTTTGGACAGAAAAAACTGAACATAACCACAAACATGGATCAAGAAAAAAAAAGGTGCATGCTTCTAACTCTATCTTTTACTCTATTCCTCTAAATCTCATTTGTTGTATGTACATATTCCTTGTTCTCCCTACATACCAACTGACCTTCATGTCCATTTTATTATGTGCATTCCCACATTGAAACAAACAAATTAACTGGACATGAGGAAGAAGCCTTAACCAAAAATGTAGAAGAAGACATACAAAGGTGCATGCTTCTATCCTCATTTTCTAGTCCATTACTTTGTATCTCATTTATTATGTGTCTACATATCTTCCTACATACCAAGTTACCTTCATGTAAATTGCATTTTCTACACCTCTACATTGAAAGAAATAGAATAACTGGATAGGAGGAAGAAGAATTAACCAACAATGTAGAAGAAGACATACAAAGGCGCATGTTTATACCCTTATTTTCTACTCCATTGCTTTGTGTCTCATTTATTGTATGTATTTTTTATTCTACTACTTTGTACCTCATTTATTATATGTAGCTACTACATATCTTCCTACATACCAACTTATCTTCATGTCCATTGTATTTTCTGCACTTCTACATTGAAAGAAACAGACTCATTGAATGATAGGATGAAGTCTTATGTGCCACAACAAAGGAAGTTGAATTACAATATACAAAAAGGTACACCAATAGTGATACTAAAACAAAAAAAATGCATGTTCTTAACATACATCCATAACGATTATGAACAACATACAATGCACATGCTTACTTATTTGTTGTCACTTTACATTCCATATATGTTCTCGTGTTCAATTATCAAGTACATCTCTCACATATACCATAGTGTCTCAACATTTTATTTTCCCATGATGTGAAAGAAATATATAATATATTGCAAATTAAGTTTCTTTTTACATATTCATGTTGATATTATGGTAGTTGTGGGAGGTATTTACCTCCACATGTAAACCTGATGAGAATAGAATACTCCGGAAAGCAAGAAGAAACCCTAATGAGTTGGCTAATAACCCTAGAAGACATGTCGACTCAAGAAGATAACTTGTATTAGGTTATTAGCCTCCAAGAGAAGAAGTCGACCAGAAGAAATAATATATATTGAACAAACAGATACCTAGAATGAGAATTTGGCCCAGGCAGTTACCCAAAATTACTATAAATACAGGAGGCCAATCTTCATTCTGGCAGGCAGTCTCAGAATTGCAGAGCAACACTTGTGCGCATTGTAGTGCCCAGTTTTGTGCGCAGGTTTGGAGGAGAGCTGCCATTACAACTGTTGCAGCTAGTAGCAGGTATGATTTTAGGGGCTAAATTTCGCTCATGGGCTAATTTTCCATGGTTTTTCCAAAAAAAATATTTTCTATTTTAAAATTGATTCGCCCAAATTCTATAGGAAAGAATTATTTTAACTTAAAAATCACCAAAATTTTATAAAAATTGTAAAAAATCCTTGGAAATTTGAATATTTTTACAAAACTATCGCCAAACATTTATAGTTAGAATATGAAGGATTAGTAAGTTTCTTCAAAGTTTCTACATTTTAAAATAAATTTCCATCCTTAAAATCATCCTTGGCTAGCAGATCACGTTTGGCTTGGACTATCTCTTATTTAGGGTTTGTACTATCTGATCAGCTCTTGTTGGTGCGCTATCCTTGGGGAAAGAAGCACTACCCTTTGTTTGGCTATCTAGCCTAGGGTTTTCTTCCAGAGTGATTCTCTGTCAAGGTTAAGGTGCTCGGAGGGTGGCTTCAGCCTATGGTTGGGTGAAAATAGTGATATTGTCAATGGTAAAATGAGCACATCCATTATATTCTAATAGGTTATGGGCCCACACCTCCTTCATTCATTTGAACCACTGGAAGGGAGCATAGCCATAAGGATATTAATCTTGTTGAAGAATTGTTGCTAGGGTTTCTAGTAGTAGTCACCAAAGCACTGCCGCTAGGGTTACGAGAAGGTGCAGTTGCAAAAACCCTAATCCTCTCGTTGAGGCACCTTAAGTGAAGAGATTGACCTAATTTTCGAATAGACCAGTGCACCCTAGCCTAGTGCATCTCCTGGTACTCTCAGCAAGCCAAGACATCAAGTTTGCATTTTTGGTCAAATCTAGGGTTGACCAAGTCAAAGAAGCCATGACTTACTCTATGAAGTCAGAAAACAAGTTATATGGAGCTTATAACTTCAGAGCTTGGAAGACAAGGATTGATCTCATCCTTGCCGAGAATAAAGTGTTGGATATCGTGAAAGGAAAGATCGTGGAACTAGAGTTTGAAGAAGGAAAAGAGAAGGAACTGCAGAACGTTGTAGTTATGGAGAAGTTCAAAGATGGTGACATCAATTCCATGAGTATCATAGTGGACTCTATAAAATACCACTTGATACCCTACATCTCCCATGTTGAATCATCGAAGAAGATGTATGATTCCCTAACAAACCTCTTCTCAGTCAGAAACATTGGACAAATAATGAATCTAAAGAATGAGCTTTGTGACATGAAGATGAATGATGATGATATCATACCATCATACTTTGGGAGGATCTCATAATTAAGAGATCAACTACAAGCCATTGAAGAGATCATTTCATACAAGGAATTGGTAAACATAGTACTCAATGGTCTTCCCAAGACGTGGGATGCATTTGCCGCAAGCATGAACACAAGAAAGGAGTATCCTACATTTGAAGAACTTTGGACTTGTTGTGCTCAAGAAGA